>JAFVLL020014095.1:54624-120295 GCA_021397915.2 Tor tambroides | reverse complement strand
ACTTGTGTTTGTTTTTTCTGCGAGCTGCTGTATGTGTGAACCCCCTTAAGGCTGAAATACAATGTCTCTAACCCACTAACAAGCAGTCGCTTAGCACATGGTTTCTAAAGACATTTCATAGAATATTAGTGCTCATTTTGTATTAAATAAAGAAAAGAAACAAAATGAAAAAGGCTAATGTCAGAATGGGCACCCAGCATGGTTTAAATGGATCTGAATCCCTTGTCTTGTAGGTTTGTATTGATTTCATGCCTTGAATCAAAAGTAGTAAATATCACGCATTCTCTGCCTGAATAGTTGAATCTCTAATGGAAGTTTCCCAGTCATCTCTCTAGCTGTGAGCCGCATTGTTATGAGCAGTCTGAACCCCACTGAGGCCACAGCGAGAGTGAAACCCGTGACACACTTTGTCTTTGTCAAAGTCCTTGGAAGGGGGCATCTTTTAAAGCGCAAGTTTTGTTGTCCAGATGTATGCAGACAAACGTTGATCCCTGTGGTCGTGTTATGGGTAATTGCGGCACGGGAGACTCTAGCACTGAGACAAGTCAAGATAAATCACAATTTAAATGCAAACTTAAGTACAATTTATCAACAGTAATTAGGTAAAAAATCATCCAATTAGTCATTCTCCATAGCCACACTGTTTGTGTCTTTTCCTTTTACTTCAGAGAAAAGCAAAGTATTAAGGACTGTGAAGGAATATCTGTTGTTTCTCAAGGGAACTCAGTCTATAGAAGCACAATACAGTCTGAAAGATAACTGGAGTAAAATGACACAACTTTTCAAAGTTAAAAATATGCTACTGTAGTTAAACAGCTGAAGCAGAATGTGTTTAATAGGCAGATTCTATGAATACAGTACACTTTGGTGTCCTATTTGATTTTTAAAAACGCATTAGAAGTATAAATACCATATTATTATTATTTCTTATAAGACCTATTGTGTAATTAGTTGATTAACTAACAAAAACATTAAATGGCTGGTTTTGTCCTGCCCTCCTCAGAGATGTTGACCTTGATGAAAATTAACTTATTTTAATTAATAAAATGCAATATTAGTCCCAGTTTTTTCCTTGTTTAAAAAAATAAAAAATAGCATAAATTGTACTGTTGACTGCATGCACCAAGCTTTATAACAGTTAATTTAAAAAATCAAACACACGTTTTTTTTCTTTAATTTATGATTAATATAAGTTTATAAATAACTACAAATCAACACCTGACTTCAAATGAGCTCTTTCTGAGGGACAGCTAATTTTAGAGGAATTTGTAACCCTGTTATTTGCAAGTCTTTGACCCATTATTGTACATTTTTATTTCATATAAAATATTATTTAATTCAAATGTTTATTTAATGTTTAAATTGCTATAAAATTTTGTAAGTATATAAAACACATCATACAGACTACTGTTCTGCTACATTTTTGTCTTTTTGTGGCTTGACAGCCACCGGCCCCATCCACTTTCACTGCAAAGAATAGCTTGCACATTTTGCTAAATAGCTCCTTTTCTGGAGTCTATGAATCATCACGTGCTGAATGCATTATGTTCATGCACCTCTTCGACGAGAAAAAGATTAGCATTTAAGACTGTTCTGCCTTCACCCCTGAAAATAGATAACTACCAAAAATGAGAGAGAAGAAGCTTGAGGCCGGGTGAGTCAACCAACCACCACCAATAATATTGAACAAGTTAGATGCTGTCAGAAGGTCGATAAGACCATTAACTCAGAAAGCAGTTGAGTCATCAGGCATGTTAACGTCCACCTGCTGAGAATGCTGTCACATGCATCAACACCCTCTTCTTCTCAAACGACTATGTAAATGCTCACAACTGAAAATCGGCTAGTGGGACGCCAGCATGAATGACATGTGGGTGAGTATTATGGTGACACAATTTTATGGTGACACTATTTTTAGGTGATCCCTTTAGTGTGGCCTCAAACAAAACAGATATCCAAAAAACCTGACAACCACATCTTTATATCCGAAAATAAATAATGACTCTTATAAATAGCAAGCAACTCATGAACTGAGACTTTCATGCTGGAACTGATGTTGCAAATCAGAGTAATTGCTATGTTAAACTTCATGAAGATGAAGTTTGGCCAGGCTGCTTTTATCCATCTCCACTTATTGCTCTTATTAATAGTTTTCCTCAGCGTTAGTGGGTCAGACAGGGGTGAGGGCCTAGAAGTGTAATATAGGCCAGCGTTTTCTGTGACTTTGAGGCTGTGCGTGTCCCAGTTCTGAGCAACAGTTGGAGACCATTTATAGAGCAGTCTGCTGGTGCTGTGGCTCAAGGTGATGGACAATCTGACCACTGGGACATAGAGGCTTCAGATTAGACTATAATTATTACTACAATGTTCATTAGCACAGGTTATTCTTATGCAATGGACTCATAACCTGACAAATTTGTTTCACATGCTCTTGTCCTTCAGTGAATGAGAATATACAAGGGCGAGGCAAGGTGGTCAGTAGCAAATAAATATTTGAAAAGAAAATATTACACAATTTAAAAATAAAAAAAACTATTAAAACAGATATTACAAAATATGAAAAGTTTTTTTTTTCTTTTTAAATTGCGATTGTCTCTCTTGCCTCCCTTGAGCTCAATGTATGATATGTACGCTCAACAAGTAAAATATAAATTACAAGTTCTGATCACATGACCAAACAAAGTCATATTTACAAATCAGAATTCTACATAATACACTGAGTTGCTGAGTTGTAATACCCGTAAGAGATGTATCAGTTTGAAACAAAGTGGAAAGTAAGTTTGTTGTGAATGGTAATGAATAATTTCCAATTGTAATTTTACTGTCCCTTGTGAAAAAGAAGTATATACTTATTACAGAAATAATACACAGATATAAATTATAAGAATATCATGTCTTTTATTTTTGATATTTTGCATTGTTTCCTGTTCTTGCCATGTGCTCCCTTAGTCTTTGTGTCATGTTGCCTTTGCCCTCATGTATTCATGCCATTGGTTCTGTTGTTCATTGTGTCTTGTTCTGATTGGTAGTCTTAGTTGTGGTAGTCTTGAGTCCTGTCTCTCATTGGTTGGTTCTTGTCACGTGACCTGTATTGTTTGCTATAAGTGGCCATCATGTTGCCATTGTCTCTCGTCGTGTATTGAAGTTGTATCCCGCTGTCAGTGAGTCAAGTCTGTTCATATCAAGTCTGTTCATGCCAAGTCTGTTCATGCCAAGTCAAGTCTGTTCATGCCAAGTCTGTTCATGTCAAGTCTGTTCATGTCAAGTCTGTTTATGTCAAGTCAGTTCATGCCAAGTCTGTTCATGCCAAGTCAAGTCTGTTCATGTCAAATCTGTTCATACCAAGTCAAGTCTGTTCATGTCAAGTCTGTTCATGCCAAGTCTGTTCATGCCAAGTCAAGTCAGTTCATGCCAAGTCTGTTCATGCCAAGTCAAGTCTGTTCATGTCAAGTCTGTTCATGCCAAGTCAAGTCTGTTCATGTCAAGTCTATTTATGTCAAGTCAGTTCATGCCAAGTCTGTTCATGCCAAGTCAAGTCTGTTCATGTCAAGTCTGTTCATGATGCTAAGTCAAGTCTGTTGTCATGCTGGCTACATGCCCACTAAGTCTGTTCATGCCAAGACAAGTCTGTTCATGTCAAGTCTGTTCAGCAGCTGGGCCTGTTCATGCTGCAGCCCACTATGCTAAGCTGTCTGGCCTATGTCAAGTCTGTTCATGCTAAGTCTGTTCATGTCGGGTTGGTCTGTTAAGTCTGTCAGTGCCAAGCTGTCTGTTCCACGCCAAGTCAAGCCCACGGCGTTTGCCTGTCTGTTGTCAAGTCTGTCCATGTCAAGTCTGTTCATGCCAAGTCAAGTCTGTTCATGTCAAGTCTGTTTATGTCAAGTCTGTTCATGCCAAGTCAAGTCTGTTCATGTCAAGTCTGTTCATGATGCCAAGTCAAGTCTGTTCATGCCAAGTCAAGTCTGTTCATGTCAAGTCTGTTCATGATGCCAAGTCAAGTCTGTTCATGCCAAGTCAAGTCTGTTCATGTCAAGTCTGTTCATGCCAAGTCTGTTCATGCCAAGTCAAGTCTGTTCATGCCAAGTCAAGTCTGTTCATGTCAAGTCTGTTCATGATGCCAAGTCAAGTCTGTTCATGCCAAGTCAAGTCTGTTCATGCCAAGACAAGTCTGTTCATGCCAAGTCAAGTCTGTTCATGTCAAGTCTGTTCATGATGCCAAGTCAAGTCTGTTCATGCCAAGACAAGTCTGTTCATGCCAAGCCTGTTCATGCCAAGCCTGTTCATGCCAAGTCTGTTCATGCCAAGTCTGTTCATGCCAAGTCAAGTCTGTTCATGCCAAGTCTGTTCATGCCAAGTCAAGTCTGTTCAAGTCAAATCTCAGATTATGTTTGTATTTTGGATCACGTTGTAAATAAACTGCACTTGGGTTCTCACTAAACTCGCCGTTCAGTGGACTCCTCATTATAATTAAATGCAATTACTTGAACTTACTTGAAGGGATAGTTCACCCAAAAATAAAATTTTTGGGTAACACTTTATTCTCATTGTAAACTGGTTGCTCATTAGCATGCCTATTATTAACATATTGGCTGTTTATTAGTACTTATAAAGCACATATTGTGCATGACCATATTCTGCATCCCTAATCCTACCCAATACCTAAACTTAACAACTACCTTACTAACTATTAGTAAGCAGCAAATTTGGAGTTTATTGAGGCAAAAGTCGTAGTTAGTAGTTTGTTAAAAAGTTTGTTATCATTTGTTCCAAACCGTTTGTTTCTTCTGTTGAACATAGAAGATAAAAAATAAAACATTTTGAAGAATGAGGGTAACCAAACAGTTTCTGGTCCCCATTGACTTCCAAAGCATGGGGGAAAATGTGAGGAAAGTTGTTTTATTGGGGGTTGTTTTGTTTTAGTTGCTTTGTTAGTTTGGTTGCATTTCCAATGCATTTTGAGTTTAAGAATTATAGAGGGTGTTGTTTTTGTGTGAGATGAGTAAAGAGAATTGCTGCTTAAATTTCTGGTTTCAGTGTCTTTCACACTATTTGCTCACAAATTGCACATGAAAGCCTTTTATTTAGTTGTCTTTCCTTGAAAAGGAACTAAATGTGTCAAGGAAAATGTTAATAAAAAACTGACAGCCTTATTAAAAATGCATTAACTTTGATGTAAATTTGTTGACAGGCCGTTTCTGTTTTGTTTTATAATAAACTTTGGATTAATTTATTTGTATTTCTCAAAATTTCATCATTATTTGAATCGGTTTATCATTTCAAGCAGACCCATTTTGCGCTCATGGTCTTTTTGGCTAAGCTTACATGAAATTCTCTTTTCCATAAAAGATAAAAGTGCTGACAGCATTTATAATTCTTCTGAAGATTGTGCTCAATACCACACACAGAAAAGGAGGCATATGGTGAATGAATATCAGACTGTTCAGTTACAAGTATCAACCTCACCAAAGAAAATCCTCAGTGAGCCACAAAAAGCATTTCAGTGTGACCCTTAAAAGGTTCCCCCCTATTTAAAGGTCTTCTGAAGTAGTAAATTCATCTTTAACTGGCATTTAATTGTCGTTGTTTTTGTTGATGATTATGTTTTTGTTGTTGTTATTGTTTTTCTCTCCAATATTAAGGAGCAGTTGCTTTCCAAAGCATCATGATGAATGTGATGTTCAACCAGCACAGTCATATTTATTAGAGGAAATCGATTTACTGCATACACTTGAGTGCTAAACAAATTTCAGGTTTAAAAAAAAACACGAAGAACAAAAATCAATTGGTCCTTCAAGTGCTCCCTTAAGGCACGGCAGCCTTGTTTTTATCGCAGATTATACTTGAGCGTTTCATACTCGTTTTCCCTGTGGCCAGATATAAAAGTTAAAGATGACATACTGATCCATGCTTTCACTCTTGGCATCTTATGAGCTTTTGGAGAGGCTACTGAACATGAGAGATGGATAAAATCATTGTACGTGTGTCACAGTGAGTTCTAGGGAGCTTGCGGGGAACCATGGGTAATGTAATTGCTTAGCAAGCTGACAGGCTAATAAATACAGCATAATCACCTAAGCAGCTCATTTACAGCAAGTGTATATGCACATATGCAAGCATATGTGTAAATAGTGAAATCCAGACATGTCTCTCACACTGCATAAGTAGCATACACTGGGCTTGAAATTATAATATGATGGGTTTCTTCGGTGATGCAATGAAATGAAATTAGCCATTGTTTGGAATAACTTTATTATTTCGAAGTGATTATGCAAATTTCCCTCAATTTTGACACTTTACAAAAATTGTTTTCTAATATTTTAAAATAAACTTTGTACAAAAAGGTAAAATAATTTATAAAGAATTTAAATACCTAAATGTAAAAATATAGTTTAAATTAAAAGTGTAACTGCACATGTATCATTGTTGATCAATATACAGTCGTGGTCAGAATTATTGGCACCCTTGGTAAATATGATCAAAGAAGGCTGTGAAAATTAATCTGCATTGTTAATCCTTTTGATCTTTTATTTAAAAAATTCACAAAAATCTAACTTTCATTGGATAATAAGAATTTAAAATGGGGGGAAATATCATTATGAAATAAATGTTTTTCTCTAATATACATTGGCCACAATTAACGGCACCCTTTTATTCAATACTTTTTGAAACCTCCATTTGCCAGTTTAACAGCTCTAAATTTTCTCCTATAATGCCTGATGAGGTTAGAGAACACCTGACAAGAGATCAGAGACCATTCCTTCATCCAGAATCTCTCCAGATCCTTCAGATTCCCAGCTCCATGATGGTGCTTCTTCTCTTCAGTTCACCTCACTCATTTTCTACAGGGTTCAGGTCAGAGGACTGGAATGGCCATAGCAGAAGCTTGGTTTTGTGCTCAGTGACCCATTTTTGTGTTGTTTTTGAGGTTTGTGTTTGGATTATTGTATGGTTGGAAGATTCAAACATGGCCCATTATAAGATTTCTGAGTCAGTCACTTATTGATTTTTTATCTGTTGGTATTTGATAGAATCAGTGATGCCATGTGTCTAAACAAGATGTCCAGGACCTCCAGCAGAAATATAGGCCCACAACATCAAAAATACAGCAGTATATTTCATTGTACACATGGGGTACTTTTTATCCCTGTGTTCACCAAACCCATCTTGAGTGTTTGCTGCTAAAATGCTATTTTTTTAGCTTCATCTGACTGTAGAAGCCAGTGCCATTTGAAAATGCAATGAAAACTGTCTGGCTTTTTCTGAAAACATTCTGGGCATGGAAAAAGATAAATATTTCTTCATGAGTGAACTAAACTCAATACAGCTTTCTAGTGAATGAGCATGTTTGGATTATGACTGTAGGCTCTGTGTTGACTATATCTTTATTATTTATTCTCAGCTGTTCATGTTGCCTTCAGCTGGCTTTATATTTCACCAGCTGGAATTGCATTGTTTTTCCATCTGCCTTTTGATTATCTTTTCAGAATCTGTTGCAGTCTACAGGACACGCATCCAAAATCTGTTCTACACTACTGACACTGAAGCACTGCGCTAATATGTTTGGAAGTGTTGCAAACTCACAGAAGGGATGATTGTACTTAGCTCTGAAGCAGCTTATATCTGCTTTTTCATTTAGTTTGCTATTCCTGTGATTTAATTATTAGATGTGCCCCCTTTTTAATGTTCACTCTATGTTCAGCTGCTGAATACAACAGTTCTCTTGGACTTTATACAACACCTTGTCAAAAAGTACTGTTAATTTTTTCAATGCTTATTTTTAGAGTGCACCTTTAAACCGAAAAAAAATAAATAATTTACTGAAAATGTATTCGTCCTAAGGCCATGCAAGATGTAGCTGAGTTTATTACTTCATCAGAACAGATTTGTAGAAATTTAGCATTGCATCACTTGCTCACCAGTGGGTCCATACAGTGAATAGGTGCCGTCAGAATGAGAGTCCAAACACCTGATAAAAACACCACAATAATCCACAAGTAATCCATATGACTCCAGTCCATCAATTAAGTTCTTGTGAAGCATAAATGTGCATGTTTCTAATAAAGATATCCATCATTAAGAGGTTTTTGATTTCTTCAGGAGAGAAATATGCACACATCATACACAACTTGCAAGCCAAAACAGTCCAAAATGGTTCCAAACAAATACTGTGATGCACTCTCATTCTGACGGCACCCATTCACTGCAGAGGATTCACTGGTGAGCATGTGATCATGTAATACTAAATGTCTCCAAGTCTGTTCCAAAGCACCAAATTTTCCTTTTTTTGGTGAACTATTCCTCCCTGAATTCCAAGTCATTTTTTTAATTCAATCATATCTTGAATAAATTAAACTAAACAACTACTGTACATCCCAAGACAGTTTTGTTTTACACAATTCTAATAAATATAAACATTGAGTAACTGCTTTGACTGCATTAGAATTGTTGTTTTGTGAATTTAAATGTCAATGTAAATGCTGTCAGTGTTTTTTTTCTTCTTATGTTGTGTAGACTTAAAAAAAAATGCCTCATCTATCCAGTTTGCTCACATTTTCATTCATAACATACCTGTCGATCAACCTCGACTAGTTTCTGCTTAATCCCCTTGGCTTCAGCATGCAAGAACATCCTCCTGTTTTGGACTCCCAACACGCTGCTCTCAGCCTCAGAAGAGGAAGAGCGATCCAGACCCGCTCATTGGAGCCAATGGAACTTGGCAGACATCAGTAATTGGAAACTTAATCACGTAAGGCAAAGTCTGATGGCGGGAAATGAGGCACTGCAGGAGGAGGATGGCAAGACGGGGCCACAATCAACAGATGCCTTGAGTGGTGCTCTGCACATGTTTCATGCCACATTCCCTGTTTCATTTCTATTAATATTCAGGGAAATGTCTCCATAACCGAAGTGAAGCTCAAAGTAAAACAGCAGGGTATGACCCACATTTACATATTTTTTTATCTGTTTTTGCAAATGAGTCTATATTGTGAGTTTATTTGACCTGTTTTGCATGGCATGAATGCTGGCAAAAATAGACAGCTAGTGGAAGTTCATTGAAAACCTTCTCCGAATAACATGTTTTCTTTGACATTCAGGTACTTTGAAGTAGGTAACCTGCTTTCTCATGGTCCTGGAAAACCGGTCCTCAAGAGGGAATCAGAAAATCAGTTTCTTTTCAGAGAAGCAGCGTGCTGAAAGTTTTAGGTCAAAGCTCCTTCTCTTTCAAGGGCGCTTGCAGAACAGTAGTGCCAAAATGATTTGATCCAGGTTAACAGCATTTACATCACCCTGTATAAATGTTCATGGCCAGCCCATCTATTCAGTCAGTCAGCCTGTGCCTGCTGTGTGAAGGATACACACATCCTGTCATGAGCACGGTGACCCAAAAACACAGACACACTGCCAAGATACACCAAGGAAAGAGAGAACAAGATTCAGTTCTTTCTAACAACTCATTTCAATTAACCAGTTTTAACCAGTTCATGTCATCACATGGTCCTTGACATTTCTCCATGGCATATTACATGCTCTAAAACTTTCCAAAAAGCCATTTGAAGGCCCATATTTCTGTTTATTACAATTATATGAGTAATTTCACACATCTCAGCTCAGTTCCTTACAGCCGTGATTCAACTTGTTAAAATAGTCATGTTAGAAACTATTGCTATTTATTAAAACCAACTCGTCTGTTTCATAGCCATGTTAATAAAATCACATCTCCATTTTCATAAAACCTGTTCTTTCTAAATGCGAATTGGACATGCTTGAAACCAACAGCTGTTGGTTCAGTGAATCACTGAGATGCAGACTGATCCAGTCTGATAAGTAAACAAATTGTTCAGATTAACCAGCCTAACCGATTAATTGAAAAGATTTGACTTAAAAGAACAATTTGGTAACACTTTATAATAAGGTTCAATATGTTAAAATTTGTTAATGCAATAGCTAACAGGAACTAATAATGAACTTTTTATGAAATGAATGTTAATTTCAACAAATACACTAATGCAGTTTTAATATTTCAGGTCAATTTAACATTAATGTGTAATGATTTAACAAAAATACTGCACTAAGGCATTGTTGACGCAAAAGTGTTGCTTGGAAACAACATTGCACAAATAAATTTGAAAAAAAAAGTAATTCATTCTTAGTTTATGATAGGCCTACCTATATTATTACAGGCGGGACCAAAGTGTGCATTGTGACTGTAGTAAAACATTTCTTAAAAGGTTTCTGATTCTTGTTTTCCACTAGAGCTTGCATGACTAGTCATGCTTACTAGTCAAGTAGTCGTCCAGAAATGTAATCGAGTTCTTGGCAAGTCAGCGTTCACATTATGTAATCACTCTCAATACACCATGCAGTTCCAGTCTTTGCTGTTTCTGGCAACTCAAGCGAAGTATTGACGGAGAGTGTGTGAACAGTGAGAATGTCTGTTCAGATGAGATGATGCAGGTGAGAAATGAAAGTGTGCATGTGCTTTGTCAGATTCATGCTGCTTGCATGCATTGTCATAATTTGTCCGAAAAGTCCAACTCGAATTTTCATTCTGCAGTTGTGCTCTATACAACAAGCATAACTGTCTTGTGATCCACGACTAGTCAACAGACACAACCCACTAGTAAACTTCTTGACTAGTCAGTGCAGTCTGCAATTTTTGATCACTGCAGAGGTATTGCAAGCCTTTGTGTTGGTTCTATTTTTGCTTTCCTCTCTTTTATGGAAGAACTCTAGCAGAAGCAGTCAGGCAGGGTTTGGAGGAAGGGAGCGGGATATATATTGTGGCGGGAGAATGGCAGAGCAATTATGACTTTATCTGGAAACCGGAATTCCCACCCTGGGCAAGCTTGCGATAGCAAAATGTGAACTTTTCAGTCTAGTGAAGGGCAATTAAAAAAAAAAAAATTCTTTGGGATCCTAAAGAATACAGTATGCTGTCCAGTGACATTGATATTATGACCTGATGTGACTTGATGTGGCATGAGCCTCGTGCAGTATAATATTAAATTCTTATTTTAAATTGACCTTTTCATAATATTTTTCATCTAACCTAACGGTTAAGTGGTTATAAGAAGAGATGAGTTAGCCCCATGTCCCATGGTCATCACAGGATAAAGGTTCAACCCAAACACTCTTTAAAGGAAACCTTAGTCTTTTATCCCATACCACTAAAACGTACAACAAAATTAATACACACTTTCAGGACTAAAAACTAAATTTTATCATCATTTGCTCTTGTTTGAATGTAGGCCTATAACTTCATGTCTCAGCAGATCACTAAATAGCTTTTTTTTCTTTTTTTTTTTGAAAAATGTTGCTTTTTTCCATAGAGTGAAAGTGAACACAGATTTCAATGTCACACTCCATTCTACTGTGTACTATATTCTAAGTCTTTTGAAACTCTATAAAAGCTTTGTGTGAGGATCAGGCTGAAATTTAAGTTCACTAGAACTGACAAACCTTCTCTGTGCCGTTTTCACACACACACACACACACACACACGCACGCACGCACGCACACGTGCACACACACACAAACAAAGCAGCGCAATTGTTTTAAACATTAATAATAGTAAGAAATGTCTCTTGAGCAGCAAATCAGCATATTAAAATGATTTCTGAAGGATCATGTGACACTGAAGACGTTAAAATTACATTTTAAATTGTAAAAAATTACAATTTAAACTGTTATTTTAAATTGTAATATTTCACAATATTACCTTATTTACTCTATTTATTTTTGTACATTTATTTTTACAGTATCAAATAAATGCAGCCTTGCTGACCATAAGTTCTTTCAAAAAAAAAAAAAAAAAGAAAAAAAAAAGAAAACCAACCCTAGATTTTACACGCTAGGCTACAAGCACATAAATTACAATATACAATTACATTATACTGGTAGGCCTATATGTATTATAAAATTTGCCAACTGAAATGCTGACTGACCACAAAAGATGGTGCAAGTGTGTGTGTGTGTGTGTGTGTGTGTGTGTTTGTGTGTATAGATAGATAAATTTACTGCTTTAGTATGGAAACGACTTCCTGTGCTTATATCCTTTCCTAAGGCTATCATCAGCGTGTCAATATTCAGAGGAGCACCTTTATTCTTGTGTGAAGCCTTTTTGATTACGGAGGCTTTTGTGGGCACCGTTTGATTGGACGGTCTCGGTGCTTCCGTAATCCCTCTTGTTCTGCATGTTTCCACAGAGAGCAGAAGCTGTTGCTATCCCTATTGTTTGGCCAGAACCATCGGTCTGCGTCTCTCTCTTCATCTCCCCGCTGAGAATTTGTCACTTCCACTGCTTTGGCGGCCACTCTCAGCTCGACTAGTGTCTGTTTACATAATGTCAGATCTCTCTCCTCCAACCTACATTCTCTTGAGTGGCTGTTGTCGCTTTCTGTGATATTTCCAGTGTGTTGCTTTCCGGCTTCACGGTACATTCTGATTTTATTGAAGAGAGAGACACCGGCTGAGAGCAATGCAATAATTGTAAAATAATTTGCGCTACAGATGAACATTCAGGAATGGTAATTTCCTCAGTTGAAATGAACAGATTCTTAATTGCTTTTATAGTCTGTCTGTACCTTGGAAACACTTTAGGAAAGGGTAGATAATGGATCTGTTTGAGACTCCACCTAAGGGGAACAATGAGAAAAGGCCATGCTCATATTATTCAACATACAATAAGAGTATAGGGGTGCTGTCCAAATGCATGAGTATGTATTTATGTCAGGAAGAACATGGTAAATGATGTGCACTTTTTGCTATAGCCCCCTGCTTTTAATAGACTGTCAACATTTTCTTCTAAAGCTATTTCAAAGAAGGGTTGCTGCTGTTGCCACGGCAACCTCAAAATCCATAAACTCTCCGGCACATTTTCCGAGCTGAGCGGTGCAATTCCCCACCCCATATAGTTCCTCTCATCACTGGATGTTTCATGCTGTTTCTTTTATGCCATGAGAGGGTCTTTTCTTAGTATGATTTACACGTAAGTGTGTGACGGAAGCGCGGTCCACTTATAGCTCACACACAGTGGCCTTGGTACGGAAATAAGCGGCGCGTTCACATTGTAGTGCCAGCTGCTCCGTCAGAAACGACTCTCAATAAGGTTTCGATTTCGAGAGCACCTTGTTTGTCTTTCAGCTGTCATTGTAAAAGCAAGCAAAGAAAACAACTGAAAGTTCATGGACATCACAAATTGAGACAGGCCACAGAAGACAGATGAAAGCGAGCTATTTTATCATCCCGATGACTTGAAAGGACTGTTTCCAATAGTTTTTATTCTTCTCACAATAGTTCCAGACAGCACACCCACGGACCCACTAAAGTCCTTTCACTCGCCGTCTGTGTCAGGTTAGTGAAATCAAATCACTGACAGATACTCAGAGTTTTGTTTCAGGTTCTAAGAAACCACATACTGACCAACCTATATAATATACCAACCTCTTTGAAAACAATCGAATAATTTTACAGTTAAAAGACAAAGTAGTAAAAAAAAACTAATCAAGATCGTCTTGAGAACACCTTTTTCAAGTATAAACAAGTTTAATAAAAATGAAAATATCTGCCAATGTAGTAAGACAGAATACAATTGCTATATGTTAAAAATACAATCTATATAAACAAGTCTAAATATCTAATGCAGTGTTGTATAAGTACAATCATTTAATTTCAATATTTGAACCAAAAAAAAATTGTGAAAAACACCCATTTAAAATGTGTTAAGGCATTTTTTGCAGAGTAAATGTCACATGAAAATCATCTAATTCACAAGTATGAATTAGAGTTGGGGTATTTGGGCTTGAACTCAGACTTGGACTCAGACTGTAATTATGAATGAACTTGGACTCAGATAGACTCGGGTGGGCTTTTTGGGCGCAGAAATTTTTTCGGTAGAGACGAATCCACATCATGTGTAACATGAAAGATAAAAAAAAAAGTAACAACATAAAATTAGGATAAAAAGACATTAATAAATGTCTTTCACTCCAACTCAGTTGGTTAAAGACTAGGACTCAACTCGGACTCGACTAGTTGGACCCAACACTAGTACAAAGCATTGTTGGAGAAACAAACTAGGTGTTTCGTGAAAACTTAACAGCCTTGTCACACCTCCACCATTCAAACCGTTGGTTAGAACTGTTGTTAATGATGTCAAACAGGTAGTGGCGGGATAACTTCTGCTAATTAATCAGTTCGAGATCAAATTAATGTTCCTATAAGTAGAAATGAACAAACATGGCATTTTAGGACCGCTTCACCATTTTTGTCCTCCATTATTGCTGTATTTTGCTGGTTTCATTACATCACTCCCTACATCCACATGTCATACTAACAAGAAACTATGCTTGATAATGACAGAGCTTGCAACCATAGTTGGCTAATGATGCTTTTTGGAACGCACCCTTGGTCAGTCAGTGGGCCACTTCCTCTCCAAGTAGGCAGTTTGTGGCTAGAACAAGCTGCACTGTAAACCAGAGCTTGTGGCTTAACTCAGAAGTCTGTCCACACGAGACGACTCGCCTGTTCTAAGTGAGACTAAGACTTGTTCCCAGCAAGTCTTCACTTCTCATATCCAATTAAAAAATCCTATCAGCAGGCACAGCGACTGGCAGAAGCTGTCTGGTCCTCCCTCTGGGCTCCAGTTGTAAAACATGATTGTATCACCGAGGGGAGCGAACAATTAATCCCTTCCTCCTCTGAGCATTGACATGTATCTCACCTCAGTGCATGTGGAGGCAGGGAGAGTCGCCCCTAGAGGTGATTTTTATCTGTCTAATCCTCCCTCTCTGTTTCCATTAAAGGCAAACTTTCAGCCGCTTGAAGGCTTAATCCTTCAAAAGATGTCGTGAAGAGGTGATGGGACTTCCATCTAACTTTGTCTGCTGTGTCTTCATGGTCTGGACTCGCCCTCCTACTCATCTGAACTCGGCCTGTATGATTTAGTTTGCCCTCCTCTTCACATCTCACACTGGTAATCCATCAGTGTTGCTGTGTTTCAATGGACGGATAAAATGGTCCCGAGCGGTAGACTGTAGAAGCCCATTTACTAAAGCTCCCTTGCGATGGAGCAACCGATGAAAGTTTTTTTACTTTGTTTTCAGATGACTCCTATTCTCTTTTCTTTTCCAAAGACTTAGTATATTAAGATATTAAGTTGCATTAAAATGCAATAAAACCTTTCTTTCTGACTTTCTGACTTTAACAACCAGAAAGTGTCCAAAAACACTTTAATGCGACACTTTTTGTATCAATTTTGAACAGTATCCCATGTAAAAAGAAGAGTGCTTAATTGTATTGAATGTGCACTTAAGGAGAGCACACTTTATGTTTCTTAACATACACTGAAAAAAAGAAGAAGTTGTAAATAATGCAGATTTTACGTTTTAGAAGAAAATATATTTCAGACGTTTTACTTCAAATTTTAACATTAAATTCAACATTGCCTGTCGATATCCCTTGTGTTTAATTGTATTGAATGTGCACTTATAGTGTACTGAAAGAGAGCTCACTTTTAATGTTTGTTAAAATACATTGTAAAAAAAGATTTTTTGAAGTTGTAAATAAAACATTTTATGTTTTACAAGGAAATACTATGTCAGTCTTTTTACTTCAAAATTTTACATTAAATTCAGTTACTTGCCACTTTTTGTAATTATTTGTAATATTAGCTATTTCTGAGTGAAAACTGTCCTTACGTACACCTTTAAAAAGTGCACTTTGTAATAGTTTCAAATTAGAAGTTTTACTTTAAAGTTCATTTTAATATTCTCGTGTTGTACTTTTAAGTACACTTATTTTGATGATACACTAAAGAACATTTAAAGTACTTGATTGTAACTTCAACTGTATTGTTATTTAGTATTAATGTTCATATATTTTAAATATACAAAATTACAATGTTGTCTGTACAAATGTGTAATTACAAGTATATTTTAAATAAATGACGAACAAGTTTCAGTAGAAATGGCATTAAAGTAAATTTTAGAATTCTAGTCAGTACATTTGGTAGTATATTTCAATCACATTTCAAAGACAGTTGACGTAATTATGAAATCACATATGAAGATGTACCTTGATCACATATGAAGATGTTAAGTCTTACTTAACTAAGTCAAAAAAGCACTCCATAATTCAGCAGCTTGCATTTTTAAATAAATTTAAATAATGTAATTCATTTTTTTATTTAATTACATTCAGTTTGCATTGAGGTATATTCTTTTAAAGTATAATATTACCACAATAAGTTGCTTTTTTAAAAGCATTTATTAAAAGTATGCTAAAGTGTGCTTCTTTTTCACAATGGTATCTATTGTTCTACAATTTAAATGCTCACCAGTTAAGGTTTTGAATATGGCTTGCATCATCTGCTGATGATGTTCCCCACTTTTGATCATCTCCCATCCTACACATACTGTCAAAAAAATAGTGAAAATAAGTAAAAGACCCATTAAGCATGGCACACAGGAAATATAGGATGTCAGACGTGCTCTCGCTGCTCAGTTTTCCAGAGGACCTGCAGTGCGCGTGAAGATCCTTGTGGAATGTCAGAATAATTACACCTATTAAATGTTTCTGAGCTCTTAACAACCACAATTAGTGTTACAAGTACCTGAGGCCCCTACAAGGTGCTCTAGTGTAGTCCTGCTCTTCAAAGCCATGCTCACATCAGCACATCTCTCAAGGCCTCCCTGCGCTTCTTTTAGAGTTTATTTCTATTCATTAACTAATGAAGCAGATGTTTAATGGTAGAGTGTTATGATGACATTGTAATTTAAATATGTCTCTGCTCATCACTTGTAACATACCCACAGGGTCCAAAATTAACACTTGTCAAGTGCCATTGTGAGTAAAAAATGGCTTTGGTGAGTAACTAAAACTTGCCAGGTGGTCGGAAACTTCATTGTTGTAAATCAGATATTAGAAATGACCCTGTGTTCTGGCTGAGCATTTAAAAACAGATAATTTAAACCACGCAAGTCATTGTGTCACTTGCAGAAAAAAACAACAACTAAATAATGCTATTCTCATTGGTGCACAAAATATTCTGAATACCCATATATCAATCCATTTTCCAAATCACTCATCCTGTGTAGGGTATTTATAAATATATCATATATCATTAATAATAACAATAATTACAAATAAATGTATAAATAACATAAATGTAAGCAATAAAGTACGGGAGGCCATGCTGTATTGTAAATAATTCACGGTAAAAGGGCAAAGTGGAACTGTTGGGTAAAGCAACCATAGCCATGCTTTTTTGTGAGTAAAAACACAGCTGTTGACCAATCAGAATCAAGAACTGGAACTAATCATTTTATAAAATATAATACACATACAGTATAATAGACTCTTACTAAGAAAGGTTCTTTATTGGAAGAACATTTAACATCCATGAAATCTCTCCATTTCACAAAAGGTTCTCTATAGCGGGAAAAGGTTCTTTAGATCATTAAAATATTCTTTACACATAGAAAAAAAATGGTTCTTTTAAGAACTGTTTACTGAAATGTTCAAACCTTTTAAAATTTTTGTTTATTTAAGAATTAGCTAATTTCTTAGTTCATTTTATTTATTTGCCAATGGAAATGTGAAGTTGTGAAGTTGCAATGTGAAGGTTCTTGTGTAAGTTTGAAGAGTTTGTCCCTGAAGATCGCTGCAGGAAGTGAGTGAGCTCAGATGGAATGATAGGTGTCACACAGGAATGCCAGGTACATGCGCGGGGACTTCAGCATATGCGTTAAATGGAGCAGAACATTCATCTCTGTCTGAATCACACACCGGGCCACATGACTGCTCAGCGGGAGGCAGAGGTGATCAGCCATGTGGAGGCTGGGGAGGGAGTCACTTGGGACTCATTCAAAAGATCCCACTCCCCAGATGATACGGTCTGCGTGTGTGCGTGCGCGTGTATATGTGCATGTGATCATGCGTGTGTGTTGACATTAATGGTATATCCCGCCAAAACGCTTCAGTCAGAGTGCATTGTGAATGTTTTGAAGGTAAAAATCACTTTTGAATCTCAATTTCAAACAAGGTGGATACGCTAATGAAATTTCTCATAGACATCTGTTCATCTCAACATTTGGTCTGGAGCTCCCAGCTGTGTGTCCCAACTTTATGCCGCTCGTCACTGTGAGATTAGAAAGCCAATCTATTAGGTGTGTATGTGTGCATGTCTGTGAAAGGGAGTGTTGCATTTGTCAATGTCACAAGCAGGCATGTCACATTCCCATGCATCTCAATGGCAGTTGTTTGGCTGCCGCAGTGCCTTTCAGAAGTGTTGTTAGAAACAGCAAAGCCTATAAGCTTACTGTATCATATTTGATATGCAATTCTAAGGGATCTAAATTGTCAAAACTGCTGAAAAACCTGTTGTATGTAATCTACATTCCTTCTGCACATTGCTAGTTTATACTTTTTTAGCAATAAAAATAAAAAAGGTATACCTTTTAGTATATTCATAAAAATCTCCCCCTTCGGGTCATAATCCAAATATCTTTTTTGGCTGTGAAATCTTTACTGTTTTTAGAAAGTAAATGTAAGGATGACTTTTATATTGTTAGGATCACTGGACTGAAGCAGTAAAATCAGAATCATTTTTAGAAAAATCATGTTAAAGTGTGAGTAGCAAATTTCATAAAACTATGTATTTAAATGTTATCTTACTAAGACATATTATTAGGAAATGTGACAACTGATTTCCATTTTCTTGCATATTATGTACATAGTCTGATATACTGTTATAAAGATCTTATTGATTACATAATCTATTAAAATTGCTATATAAATATCAACAACCAGCCCTTTAAAATATTGCTTACTGGCGAGATATCTACTGAAATTTAATGAAACATTTACATGTTGCCTGCAACTATTTTGTGGCTGTCCATGGAAAGATGCTTTTTGCAGCCAAACAAATCAAAACACTAATCAACAAAACACTGACCCCTTGTCTGGCTCTTTTGGTTTGATTGATTCATTGGAGTCTTTCAAATATGACTGATGTTTTTGTTCTTATATGAATGCCATTTAATGGAAATTCATTTTTGCTATTCATTTTAGATATCACAGTGCTCTTACATATTCAGTATTGTTTATTCATCTCACAGTCTACCTACAGAACATGTAAAAAAAATGAAATATATAACACAAGATGGTAAATGCATCTGTACGGTGCATCTGCTCACTAATATACACATCAACTGAATATGCACGGGTGAAGCATTCAGCATACAGCGTGTGATTTAATTCAAAGATACTTTTTCCGTGTTGTCTGAAGGGGTGTGGGAGGGGTGGAGTGATTTCCCACTGAGATCCCAGCATCAAATACTGCCAAATTCAGGATCGCGATGGGCACAGAAGGGTTTCAATGGCACTTTGCTGAGATAGCTACTTAGCTTTACTGACGTAAGTGCCAAAAACAGAACATTTTAGCTCTCGCTTATATAACAGACAATGATTGAATTGAAATTTATGTCATAAATCTTTTCAGTATATGCATCTTTACATGGTATGGGTTAGGGATCAATAATTACTGGGGTTTTTTTTACTATACCTATTAACACAATGATTTAATATTATGTATTAATGCTTATTTATACAACGTAAAGACAATTTAGTGTGTGATGTTAGATTCAAGCATTATTCACAATTCATTTAGAATTGTATATGACTAAATGACATATTTCAGAAGATTATCAGATTTGCACATGACGAAAGACAATGATGGTACAGTGGTGTTGTCACAATTCCAAAAAATTCAGTAGCCAGTACCAATAACCAGAAAATTTCACAGTTTTCTGTACCAATTTCAGTGTCATATAGCAAAAAAATATTGGAATGATTAATTGTTCAAATATTCTGACAATGTGAAAATTTAAATATTTAAATTTAAATAAATGAAAAAGTTCATTAATAATTGTATGCTAATAATAATAATTAAATACATGCATTTACACTTCAAGACTTAATGCACAGATCTATTTTGATAATGTCAATCATAACAAATTCTGATTTGTTCCCACATTTAAATATGTTTGTCACTCCTAAAACTTGCATTGTGTATTTAGCAGCATGAAAACTTGTATCCAAATTATGAATGGACTACACACAGAACGTGAGTAAAGAGCATTCTCTTCATTGTCATTGCCACTTCCGTTCAGCATCAACTCACTGAGTTCTGCACTCCCACAAAAATTCCCAATATAATTAATGAAGCCAACTACACTTTATAATTCATCTCTTATTTATACTGTATTTATTTACACTAGGGATTTGTGAGCTTGCAGAACTGAAATGAGCTCACGCTGAGAAAAATGTTTTAAGTGGATTCTGACTGACTTAAACACCTCTGACTGGCCATTGCATTCATGCACTCAACAGACATCTGTGATAGGCTACAATACTTAACATTTTAGAAGATGCTGTAAACGGAACATTTTGATGCTTTTCACAGAGCGCGCACACTAGTTTGAAAGCAACTGTCTATCAGCAGGAACCAATCTGACCTGGGAATTGGTACTACTGGTCCTGCAGAAATGCATTTTAAAAATGAAATTTAATATGCATTGAAAGACCTAAACTGAATAACTTGCGTCAGAGCTCACACTCTGAGTTTGAATCAGTGCGTCACATTACAGGTTGATTCCAGGTCACTGTAATTGTGATGTGCCAATTAGTAAAATGGCCCTTTAGAAGTGCTAAAGTAACTCTCATCTGCTCTGTCTCTACATGACTCTACATTAACTGATTACACATGGTCTGCTTCAATATGCCATAGTGTATTTTCACCCTGATAGGTTGCATGAACAGTGTTATTCTAGATACTAAGCAATATCACAAGAGCAGATATGATGCTGCTTTTATACAATAAAATGTTTATGTGGCCAAACAAATTAGAGCAACAGAACTAATTGTTGTATGCTGTAAAAAAAAAAATAAAAAAAACTTGTCAAAAAATTCCAATAAGACAATTGTTCTAATTAGAATTTCCATCATTACTTGGAACCATTCCAATGAGATTATTATAGGATTTGAGACTCCTATGAGATTTTTATTTTTATTATTTTTATGTTTTTTTTTATTTTATTTTATTTTATTTTTTATTTATTTATTTTACTGGGATCCGTTGGCATCCCTTGTGCCAGAAAATCCTATATGGAATTTTATGAGAATGGTTCCAAAATATAATAGAAATTCTAATTAGAATCTTGTACAAATACTGGAATCCTTTAGGATTTTTTGACAAGGGATTCCAAATTTCCCATTTAATTTGATCTGTTACATGCTGTTCCTTTGTCATTTATTAGTGATTTCAGAATAAAACTTGTTTCTTGATGTAAATCCTACATCTTTTTATAGTGTATAATTAAAATAAGTATGTAGATCAGACAATTGCTACATTTTGAGGCAGCTGAATATCGACAGAAAATGTGCAGTTATTTTGTTGCCCTGCTCGCTGCTGACCGTTTTGGTTTTTCTTGCTTTCTATCCCAGGATAAGGTTGTAGGTTACTACAATGACATTCAAGCAAACCAGCATCCATGACTCCAGATGTTCACAGAGCATGAAATAACCTTAAATGCCAGAAACAACCTTGTGGCAGTCATGTGTAATTATGAATAATTGCTATACGCATTCACCCGTGCACACAGACACATAAAGCAGACACATTATAAATGAATATTAAATGACCTTTGGTCACCCAGTGCCATAGTCTTATTTGTAGTTTGCAATTCCCTTGTCCATATGCAGAACATGAACCATATTTCTGCATGATTGAAAGTCGGTGGGCCTGACATGTGAGCATCAGTCATATGATGATGACCATTATCACCGCTCATGAGAGAAAACACAGGTCTGTGTGATGGTTATATGACAAACTACTACTAAATGACTGAGGAGAGAAAGGGAGGGAAAAGAAAAATAGGAGGAAAAAAGCCCGTTCTCATGTACATTTGTTATTGTCCAGAATACATTACTGTCTCACAAAAGCTGTTATAACTGTAGTCCCTGTTCACCTCCCGGCACTCTCACAGGAAAACTGAAGGCAATTATCTGATGTTAATAATAATGTACTACGTAATGATATTCATTCACCCATGTCAGCCAAGCCTCAGCACTCAGTATATACTCATTTACAAGTCAGTGTAAATGGTCATTCATAATGCATTTTATCTGTACACTCTGACTTATTTCTGAGTATTCAACGGAAAAAAAATGTAGCGCTTGTTTTTATTCATCAAGAACTGATTAAAGGGTTACTCCACCCCAACATGAAAATTTTGTCATTAATCACTTACCCTCATGTCGTTCCAAACCCGTAAAAGCTTTGTTCGTCTTCGGAACACAATTTAAGACATTTTGGATGAAAACTGGGAGGCTTGTGACTGTCTCATTGACTGCCAAATAAATAACACTGTCAAGGCACTGTCATTGTCCATCTGCCATCAGTGGTTCAACCGTAATGTTATGAAGCTACAAGAATACTTTTTGTACGCAAAGAAAACAAAAATCATGACTTTATTCAACAATTCGTCTCCTCTGTATCAGCGTAGCGCCATTTTGGGGAATATCCGCTGGACGCAAATTGCATACGTTGCTCTGTGTCAGCCGCACTGTGACCGATGCGAAGGAGTTGTTGTACACAATCTACTACTTCTGTCATTTGATCGAATTTTCATACCTTTTTAGCAAGTAAAAGACGTTTTAGCATAAAAACTACAGAGCCTGTATAAAAACTGTAAAGCCTGTATTTAAGTATCATCTCTTTTTACTCCTTGAATATATCCATATTCTCAAATCATTTGTCTAGAGTTTAAAGTAACCATTCCATTTCTGACTAGCGTTCATATATCAGGCTTTACAGAGTGAATGGGGCTCTACTTTCTTTTTTTTAACCAAACTAAAACTTCCATCTTTCTGAGCCTTACAATTAAACAAGCTTTTTGTTGCTACTATACATTTAAGACTTCCATATGTAAATACCTCTGTTATGATCGGCTAATCTCTGCGGCCTGTTGTACAGTACTTCACATTGACTTCAACATGCTGGGCCAAGTTACTATGCAAAATATGTAAACACAGACAGTCATGTGTTAATATCTTCATGATTGTGATGTCAATACCTCTTCTGAACACACCATTTTGCTTTTCCTTTTCCACAAATTATTGTTCCAGATGCATGTCTACAATTATCCGTTTATAAAACATTTTTCTCTTAGAATAGGATCCCTTCATAGGGAGTTAGTTGAAATAAAACATTTTCCTTGTCACTCTGTCAGTGGTAAAGTGGCAAACTCTTTCAGTGTAAAGTCATGCCAACTTAAAATGGACTATTGCCACAATGAATTAGTTTCATGATACACTTTATAAATAGCATGTATGTGTGAAACATTTAAGGAAATCCTGAGAGTGCCGCAGAAGGAGTGAGAAAAGGCCTTGTCAGAAAGTCTCCAGAGTATATGTAAACCTAGCAAAACATGACCAGTGGCCTCCAAATGCATTCATAATTCATTTAATACAGGAGTAGCAGCTTGTGCTTCCACCCACCCATCTGCTAGCTGGACCTGTGCCTCGTCCACTGGGCTTTAGGAGGGACCGGGTCAGTCCACCATCACCATTAAGCTGACACTACACAATCGGACACTATCTGACAACATTTCTGTTCAGGGTTTACAGTTGATGTGTTTAAACAAGGGTTAAATGGTGAGAAAACTCGAAACTTTTCAGATGTCTTTTTGAAGGTATGACTGGAGGGTGTTTGGATAGTGAGAGACGTATGATAACATGATGACAGATGTGCTAGTACAGCCTAAAGAGAAGACAGGAAATAGTCAGCATCAAATGCAAATTTTGCTCTCGAGGTCTCTAGTCATTTAAAACCCATTCGAATAAACGGATAGAATTTGAAACGAATGATTTGAATTAAATCAAACGTCTCCTGTTCAGTATGAGCAATAAGTCCTGCCTTTTCAAGAGCTGAACTCATAGGGAGAAAAATTACAAACGGTATCTCTGTAATATGATGCCCTTTGACAACATTGAGATTAAATGAGGAACAAATGGCAATTTTTATGACTTTTACTATGCAACTACTGTATATAGTTGTAATATATATATATATATTTATATATATATATATATATAGTTGCCATATAAAAGTTGCCATTCAATATATTCAAAACATATATTTCAAATTCATCACATAATCCTGACAAAATGTATCACTGTTTCCACAAAAATATTAAGCAGCACAATTGCTTTCAACATTGATAATAATAATAATAATAATAAAGTTAATACAAACAAAATACAACTGAGTTTCCTCACAACCTCTGAGCAGTGAAAATTTCCTCCCATAGCTGGTATGGTTTTGAAGCACAGATTTTAATCGTCAATGGATTTGTAACACAGATTCCAGCATCTTATATTTTAAAAACATGCCTTTCCCCTTTTATGTGAAAACAGAGTATCAGGAGAGATAAAAATCATATTGCATTATTGCACCCTCATGTTGAGAGTCTGACACCAGAACGTCCACTTTCATCATCCGAGGCCCAGGGAGCAGGAGATGTTCTCATGTCTTAGCGAATAACCTGCTGCGAAAGAATGATGAGAACTGCACAGAAAGACCGAGAGCAAATCTGCCCTGTCCTAAATCATAACATGCATTATTAGTCCAGAAGTTTGGTGTCTGTTTTATTTTATTAGATTGGATGTAGTTGAAATCACATAACCAACAGGGGTAGTAGTTCAAAGCAGACGAAAAACACACAGAGAACTCAAATGCCTCAAAGGAAAAATGTCCTATTTAAGTCAGTCGAACCGTTTCTGTAACACCTCCCATGATCAAAAACATAGACAGTACCATGAATCAAACACCATGGGTTGTTTTTAATTTCAGGGTTTGTTATTTTTGAATAAATCCTGCTTGTCAAGGCTGTAATTCACAAACAGACAACAACAAGCAGTTACAAAGCCTGTTATTAAAATGAACTTGTATGTTTCAGTATTGTTCACTCTAGCACAAAGTTTGGGATCAAAGCAGCTAATTGAATGTGCATTTCCCCCTCACTGTGAGAGAGCACTGCAGGACTCAGCATTAGGGGAAGATCTCTTGCATGAGTCGATTGCAAACAAGCAAAAGTAGGTTAACTGTAGGAGACAGTGCGATAAATGCCCTTTTCTCACTTGTTTGAAAAGGAAAGTGTTCAAATCAGTGGCACTGGCCCATTTAAACGCACCCTAAACTTGGATTTACTCAGAAGTATTGGCTTTACTCTATCTAAAATAGTTTATGACCCATTTTTCCTGACACAAAAGAAAAGTAAATTTCTGTCTGTATGTTTCCATTGTCATTTAGGCCATTTTCTTTTTTTGTACGTCAAAGTGGCTGAAATATCTGGATCAGATTTGCTATCTTGTTTATAATTTTATTGCTGGGTTTGAAGATTTCAGTGGGAAAGGGATCAGGCATCACACAAACCCGATTCAAACTACCATAATCTGCCACCCACTGGTTCACATCTCCAACAGTAATTGATATTTCTAGTTTATATTCCTGGAATATTTCATTCAGGTTCAGATTACTTTATTTGTACCCATAGATTTTGTTTGCAGTAAACAAATTCATACATCTTTACATGGTTTTTACAAACAACACAGACAGTGGATGGCATAATAAATATGATAAAAGTGCTCCAAATTCCCATCATCTCTTGCAATATTGCTATGACTTTTTCAGCTGCCGGATCAAAGCTGTTTTATACCACTTTGTTCTGCACTGTAGGACTATAAAACTTGGAATTCACTGTGCAAAGGATAGGAGTCATCTTTTAAGATGGAGCCATTCGTCTGGTATGCAGAGATGCTGGGATAAGCTATGACTTCTCAATCAGCCCACTAGAGCAATTAATAATTTGACTCAAAGAATTTCTGTTTTTTAAAGACAGATTTAAAGAAGACAGGAGACATTAAAGAAAAAGATCAAATTAATTCAATAAAAGCATGATAGAATAAAGTCATCATGGTTTTGTCAGTGTGAAAATTGGACAGTGTAAATGAAACATGCTGGTACCCCCTTTTTACACACAGCTTCATAATTTGGTTAACAAATTTTGGTTCGAACTGGTACACATGACATTCTGCTGTCTACTACTAATGCGGTCTCTCTCTCTCAAAAAAAAAAAAAAATCCATATCCATTTATTGATCTGGTACACATTTTTTTTAAAAGTTTTGGGGCAGTATGATTTTTTTTTTTTTTTTTTTTTTTTTTTTTTGTGAAAGAAATATGCTTTGTTCATTAAGGCTGCATTTATTTGATCAAAGGTAAATTATTAATTGAAACAGTAGTATTGTGAAACATTATTACAATTTAAAATAATTGTTTTCTATTTGAGTATATTCCTGTGATGCGAAGCTGAATTTTCAGCATCATTACTCCAGTCTTCAGTGTCTCATGATCCTTCAGAAATAATTCTAATATGCTGATTGGCTGCTCAAGAAACATTTATTATTATTATTATTATTATTATTATTATCAGTGTTGAAAGCAGTAATATGCTGATTTGCTGCTTGTTATTATGAATGTTGAAAACAGTTGTGCTGCTTAATGTTTTGTGGCAACCATGATATATATTTTTTCCAAGATTATATGATTAATATAAATTTCAAAAGAACAGCATTTATGAAGTAGAAATCTTTTGTTGCATTATAAATGACTTTATACTGTCAATTTTGATCAGTTTAATGTATCGTTGCTAAATGAAAGTAAAAGTAAACAGATGATCCTGATTATGTTTTTGGTTTATTTTATGATAAAGACCATCTGACTAGCAGTATATACATTACACACAGACACACACACACACACACACACACAGCTTTTATAAAACTATGAATAAGCCTACTATACTGCTTTTTTATCACAGTGGTGCAAATACACCAAACACCAAAAGGTTTTGTTAAGCCACAAACAGACACATTTGTCATTTTGATTTTTATCACAGTTGCGTTTCCATTCGTCTTTCATCCAGGTTTAGTAGCCCATGTCTCTTTCTTCTCCCATAAATGCACTAGACAGCTGAGACAGATGCCAAACAACAGAAGGCACTTTCTTCCCTGACATGAAAATGCAGCTGTGGCATGGTGTACCTGTGGACCACGAGATCAATTAAACCTTCTGCTGGCAGAGCTGGTAAATGTAAGACCCCCTCCTTCCCTTCCACCTTTGAACTGTGGATTCTGAAAAACCCGATTTGTTCTGCTTCGTTTTTCCGGAGGAATCAACTGTGAATGAAGTTTCCAGTGGCCCGTTTTGACGGACTATTAAAGCACTGGGATATTTTTGTCTTCCAAAAGTCAGACGTTCAAGCAGAGGCATTCAGATGTGCCCCTATAATTCTACAGCCGTACTGGAATCGCTGCTTCACAGGGAGACCCTGTCTGCTAGGGCTGGGAAATTAGCATAATTTCTAAACAGCGCTACCCTGGCCTTAATTACTGAAGGGTTTAATCAGCCATAATAATGAGGCCACGCTTTAGGCAGGTGAGAGACACTTTTACACCTGAAACAGCGTGTGTCATGGGAGAAACAGGACGCTGTTATGTCCTTGTCACTGTCGAAAGGAACTTTAAAAATTACAACAGCCAGTTGCACTGTTGATACACAATTTTACCTTGGTTTCTAGGTTAATACTCCAGCGTCTGAAGCAAAAATAGCTTTGCTTTAGGACAAAACCTTTTTTATGCATTAAAAATTAGAATACTATATTTCTCGTGTCATTTGTTGGCAGTGAATTGAGTGGCGGCTGCTAATTCCTTCCTGAAAGGTTTTTTGCCTCAAAGTTTTGGGTGGGAGATAAGCCTTTATTGACCACCTCCTCAGAAAGGGACGGTTTCTGTAAGGTTTGTGTTAGCGGCGGGAGTCCGTCTGCACTGAGGCCACACTCGGCATGTCAATACTTTAATCCCTGCATTGCTTCTCTCTTGGTTTTTCTTGCTTTTGTTACAAAGTTTAAAAACAGACATTGCTCTCTCATTCCTGTAAGAAATGATTGCTGGGCTCAGCCTCCAGGAAATATGGCCTAATAATTAATGAATTAAATAATTTAGATTCATATCTATTTCTCATGCATCTAGAATCTGGTTTAAAAAAGTGCCCTTCAGCACACTTTTTAAAGGAGTATTATGGAAATAATATAGTTTAAAAGAATACTTAGTATGAACTGATTTTAATATTTTCAAGCATTTAACTGCACAACTGCAATTTAATGAAAATGTATTATAGTTTGAATTGATATTGAATGCAGTTATCTTAACCTTAGAGTATTTTTACTGTATATAGGACTTAAAGAACATCTTTATATTTAATTTTATAATTTATTCTATTGTCTTTAAAATAGTGTTAGTGTACTGCTCAATGCATTTATAAATTAAAATATACATCCATGAAATTTCTATAAACACTTGTGTCATGCAAATATATTTGTAATTATACGTTTCTAATGATGAATTAAGTACATTTGAAACATATTAACTCTAAATGTAATAATGAATAATGCACTACAGTTAAAATGATAATCAAGTACTTTATGTGCTTTAAGCATGACAAAAGATCACTAAAACATGACTTAAAAAGTACTTTAAGGTGACACAATTAATTTGACATTATTACAAAATGCATGTTAAGAAATATAGTCATATACTGTAAGTCTGTTCTATTTAACTCTCCTTACCTGGCAGTTTATTTCATTCATATTAAATTATCTGTAATTAAAATAATTTCATAATTAAAGTACACTACAAAGGCACATTTAACTCGATGAAATTCCACTGAAATCTACTAGATTTTGTTCAAATTTAAGCAACTTTTTATACTAAACATTTAGTACATATAAGAGGTTTGCAGTATATTAAGGCATTTAACAGCAGTAGGCAACACAATCTCATGGCAATTCAATTAAATTACATTTTGCTAATTGGCAGCTAATTTGTATGAATTTGTGCATTCTCATTGTACGTTTTCTGCTTGCACCCTAGTCACGGTTAGGTTTGAGGGTGGACCTTCATGCTTATTTTTTTCCAAAAATCTTATGTTTTAATACAAATCACATATTACTAATTAATATGAAATTGCCAACTTGTAAAATACGACCAAAGACCAAAGCCATGACTTTTTTACCCGTTGACTGACTTAATGGTAATGGAAGATGTTAAAGGAGACACGAATAATTTCCTGTTACAGGTCAGTGAGGGCTTTCTTCATAAAATGGCCAGGAGCACATTAGACAATAATTAAAGGCCTTTGCTTCTTTGGAAAAAGGGGACGTACTCCTACAGTGAAGTAGCTGACGGTTGTGTTAATGGCTATTATTGAAGAAGAGCTGATTAACTCTCATTTGGGAGAACGCCTGATTGAAACTGTGCTTTTGTAAACTTCGATCACAGTTGGCTACTGCAAAGCCTTCAGCAAAATCCAGATTAGTGCTGATTCTCTGTTCTGCACATCAATGCTGCAGATCTAAACCCTTACACCATCTCCTCAATGTAATGATCACTTCTGCTACAAAACAATTCTGGCAGTGCTTTTTGAATACCACCAAAATTCAGATGTCCTCATCCTTACCAGATATATTTGTTACAGAATACTTTAAATGTCCTTACTTAAAGGAACAGTTCACATTTAGAATTGAATTTCTGCCACTATGACTTTCCTTGTTGTATGGTTAGTTTGGTTATAGTTTAAAAACATCAGCTCCGA
Source organism: Tor tambroides (assembly GCA_021397915.2). Classification (NCBI taxonomy): domain Eukaryota; kingdom Metazoa; phylum Chordata; class Actinopteri; order Cypriniformes; family Cyprinidae; genus Tor; species Tor tambroides. The sequence continues at coordinate 90,523 of JAFVLL020014095.1, read as the reverse complement.
TTCTAGTCCAATCAAGTCACATTTATATATAGCTGTGCCTTATCCAATACAGATTGTTTTAAAGCATCTTAACAGGAAAATAACAGTGTTAAAGGGACAGTTCACCCAAAAATGAAAATTCTGTCATTAATTACTCACCCGCATTTTGTTCCAAACCCATAAGACATTCGTTCATCTTCTGAACACAAATTAAGACACAAAAGAGAAGAAACTGTTGAATAAAGTCTTTTTTGTTTGTTTGTTTTCTTTGCACACAAAAAGTATTCTAGTAGCTTCAAAACATTACAGTTGATGCACTGATGTCACATGGTCTATTTTATCAATGTCCTTATTACCTTTCTTGGCCTTGAAGATGTCAGTTCCATTGCTGTCTATGCAGAGTCAGAAAGCTCTTGGATTTCATCATAAATATCTTAATTTGTGTTCCGAAGATGAACGAAGGTCTTACGGGTTTGGAACGACATGAGGGTGAGTATATTGACAGAATTTTCATTTTTTGGTGAACTATCCCTTTAATGTTGAAAAATTCATCAGTTAAAAAATTTGAAAAAATTAATTTCAGCTGTAAATGTAAATTAATGAGCAAACTTTATTGAACTATAAAGCAGCTCTGCAGAAGGCAAGAGTGTCATTATTCATCTCAAATCAGTTCAGTGCAGATTAAGCTCAGTTCAATAACATTTTTGATGTTGCAAATTTATTGTCATTACTGTTCAAATTTTGTTCTCATTAAATACTGTCAGTGCAGGTAAATTGATAATATTACTAAATATTGATAAGCATGGAAAGGAGCAACCAGTTCTACTCTTCAAAATATCTTCTTTTGTGTACCACAAAAGAAAGAAAGGCACACAGGTTGAAATGGCATGAGAGTGAGAAAATGATTACAGAATCTTTGTTTTTGGGTCTAAGTGGGTGATGTTGGCCAGAATCAGCTAGGTCTATCATACCTGGAAAAAGCTATTTGTTAGCACTCTCATTCATCTCGATCAGGCCAGTGCCATAGTGACTGTCCTGCGCTCTGTGATATCCAAAGCGGCAGACAAAGTTGATTTCACACTTTTATGAGCCTTCCAAAAAGAAAAATTATATATGTTTTATCAGAACACACAGCTTTTTTTCAATAACAGAGCTAACAAAGCCTTGCTAACCAGCTAAACATTTACCCCTTGGCCAGAATAAGATATTCCCATATTTAAATATATAATATCAGAACGTTATGGCTCATCTTCACAGTAGTATAAGGCACATCTTCCCAGACACCAAAACCTGCCTAAAATCATTTGACATCCTACATGTTAAACAAAAAAATCCACAGCATGTATAGAGAAGAGACATTTATTGTAAATAAGTTGTGTGATGTGAACGGTACAACAGTGCTTAAACTTTTAACTTCCACATAGAAATGTTACATAGAATACATTGTTTAAAAAATGTACCTTAGTGTATTAAATGTGATCCACGGGCAGTAAGATGTGCTCTGTTTCCCAGATGCCTTGTTTTGTATCACCATTACAGAGCACACTGAAATACACACAGTATTTTGACTAACTGAATACTATATTGACACATTTTCAAATAAACCTGGATCACAAAATAACCTTTCAATAAAAGACACTCAGGTTTCACGAATAATTTGAGCTTGTGCAGGTATTAGTTTGGCAGGTATCATTGTAATCCTCAATGCTTCGTCTATGTGATTTACTATATAGACCACTGCACTGGACAACTTGGTCTCATCAGCAACTACTATGCTACTACTTACAAATATCAAGTTATTGTGTAACTATTCTGGCTTTATGTGAAGAATATGACAATATCGTATCATAAAAGGGATCGATACTATAGTATACCATCGGCATAGCTATATCCAGAATAAGCAATTCAATTAATTCAACAGTGGGTTTTTGAGGTATTACTTTTTAAAATGAAATTCTATGAAATCGCATTTGAGTGTTTAAAATGAACCAGTTACAGACGCAAATACACAAACTAACATCAATATGGGGTTATGGAGCATTTCAAGACACGAAATAAAGGGCAATATCATTTTAGCACAGCTTTTATAACATCTGCCTATACATGTCAATGTGTTTTCACTGAGAGTCAGAATGCATTCGCTCAACATCTAACCTTCATGATCACAGCATTAAAGTTGTTCTGCTAATATTCAGCCCTTTTGTGATATAATGTACAGCTGACTGTTCAAGATGGCATCTGTTATGTACTAGTTCATCATGTCTCTAATGAATAAGACCTTGTGCCGATGTCAAAAGATAAAAACCTCTGTGTGTTCTTTCTATGCATTCATACATGGCCAACCCCAATGGTCTACAAAACTGAGAAATGCAAACAAACGTATGAATAAAAACATCAAAATGAGACCTAATGTCTGTTAATGAACAGCAAGGCACAATGAGAGGCGGAAATAGCAATCAGTAAGAAGACTACCCCCTATGTAGGCTCAACGTAACATGGGGTTTCATATATTTCAACGCACTGAGAGATGAATTCACTAAGCAGTTGCGCCACATTTTTTGTGAGGTATTTTAGCATAAGAAGCTTTATTCACTAACCAACCTTAATCCAGTTTAACCAGGTACTATTTACATTGGTATAGTGCTATTTGTGTATTAGGTTCTGTTAGTAATGCATACTGTTTGCACCAAGTGTAAATAGCAACAAAAATCATCTTTTATTTTACATTAAGTGTTGCTATGTGTAAATGTTTTAGCAAAGAGGTAAGGTATGTCACATTAGTGAAATTTCTGCAAACTTTCGCAGCCAAAAAGGTCCATTGTCTATTGTCAATAATGTAGTGATGTATGATGATGACAGTAACTTTAAACCAGCTTAAAGCAGCTTTTTGTTTAATCCAGCCTGAACCCAATTCAAAATCTGCACTGGGGAAATCTTTCACTTTTATGCGAATTCAAAATTTCACAAATTCATATATAAATTACTTGATTTCAACCACAGTAATTCACCAAACAACAGTAAATGTGACCACACTTTTAGTGAAATTAGCCTTTGACAACACAATTGACTATTTGCACTTAGTCTAAATAGATATTAGCTTTAAATTTATGTTTTCTTTTATATATATATATATATATATATATATATTTTTTTTTTTTTTAAAAAAGCCTGTGTTCTATGTACTTCAAAATGCATTCTCACTAGGTTTGATCATGTGAAAGCTACAGACACCGCAGTTCATATCAGCAATGGGATATGATGTCACTCTGAACTGTTTTTATTAAATAATATGTATATATATATATATATATATATATATATATATATATATATATATATATATAAATAATGCATTCAAAGTGTTAAAATATACTACCTGACATTTTCCTGCAAACTATAAATCAAGAGATCAATCTGTAACATTTAATCTTCTATTGATCAAACATTTTTTGTCAAGCAAATTTAGAGTCAAACTAAATTTTCTCCAAATCAAAATCTGATACACAAGACAAAACTTATTCTCTTTTGTTTGCTTTGCACTCATATTTACATGCATAGGAATGGAAGTGAATGCAAGTATGTATGAATGAAGTACTGTATAGTGTGACTGCATCTTAAGGCTTATCATACAGTAGACTGCTTCGTATTCACAAAATCCTGCAATTTTGCCTACCAAAGTTAACACTGTACACTTAATCACGGAGTAGTAATTCATCAAATGAGTCTGCTGTATTCTGTTTACCTTTGGTGCTAAAACAATGCTAATAAACTAATCAGTGTGCGCAATTCATTCTTAGTGAATTCTCTCCCAATTGTTAACCTAGATTATTTCTCATGCTTGATATCTGTATCACAATGGTGATTTCATATGTTAGATTATGCCGACTAAAGCCCTGGAATCCAGCTGTGCAGGTCTTTTTAGCTACATGGCGAATCTTGACATTATCTGTGGTAATCCATTTCTGCAGTGTTCAGAGATTTCAGAGGAAAAGGTATTCACTATGTGATTTAATTCTAAGAAACGTGCCCCCCAGTGAGTGATCTTGTAGTGCGCTCTGAGTCATGAGGTGACCTGCAGTGAGACACTCAGGTTTAATAGATGTTGAGTGGACTCCGTGACTGACAGACCAGCGGCCATTATGTCAGTCTTAAGTATTGGTTTGTCGCAGGCTGTTTGGCAGTGACGCACAAAGACAGTATTCAATGGTATGAAAAAGACAAGCAGTTAAACTGGAGGCAGGGCTTGTATTGTTTTGCAGGAGTGATTTTTTTAGAGTGAATTCTTATAACAGCAGAGGCCAAAATTTGACAATACTGATATTGCTATGTTGTTCAGTCTTGACAGAGATTTTTATTTCTCATCATAAATGATCAACCCCAAATTTACATACAACATGATTTGATTCCAACTCTATTATCTGCAGATCTTAAAATGTTTTATTAATATGTGGCTTGGGTGGTCACACTAGATTTTAAGAATTATTTCAAGCCTGCAATGAATATGAGCAAAAGGATATGATGGAACACTCTAGGGCTTCTGTTTGGAATAAGTAAAAAAAAATATATATATATATATATATACATATATATATGAATTTCCTCAGACTTTGTGGAATTTTCAATGTTTTAAATTGTTAATTTAAATTGTATTATTTAACTTGCAAAGGAGATTTGTGTAGCCGACTTGCTGTTTCAGTATTTGTACAAATGGCATCACTAGGGGGTAATAATTCATTCTTGTTGTGCTTTAAAACATTTAATTGTGCAGTAAAAGACATACCACGCCTAAAATGTCACTAGCTGACAGATATCACTTGAATATGTGTCCTGAGAAATGCCATCGTCTCTGTGGCAGCCTTTCACTTTAAGAAAATACAGTCCAATGTGATCTACAGTAGTCAACATTTGAAGTGGATCAAAAAAGTTAATCAAAGTTGTCCTAAGACAAGAACGCATTTTGGTTTTAGGTTTTAGAACAACTCCGATGAAAGTTTTTAATCCACTTCAAATCTTGACTACAGTATATTCATTTGTTTTTATAGGTGTTTCACCCATATTTTGAAGTACACATTGCATTGTGTTGTGTATTAGGGTAGAAACTAATGTCCATAAATTTAAGATGAGTTTGAGTTGAGTAGATGAGTTTGTTTCTTCATCAGAACAGATTTGGAGAAATTTTGCATTACATCACTTGCTCACTAACGCATCCTCTGCAGTGAATGGGTGCCGTCAGAATTAGAGTCCAAACAGCTGATAAAAACATCACAATAATCCACAAGTAAGCTACAAGACTCCAGTCAATCAATTATTGCCTTGGAAAGTGAAAAGCAGAAACAAGTCCATAAATAAACCATTTTAACTGTAAACTGTCGCTTCTGGCTAAAAGACATGTCCATAATCCATGATAACGCTTCTTTCAGTGAAAAAGTCCATCCGCTGTTGTCCTCTCAAATTAACATCTTATTAATGCTTTTAGTACTTGATCAGAGCATATTTCTCTCCTGATTTCTGGAGAAAGCAATATTTGTAGCTTTTCATTTCACAATATGTTAAAGGATAGACTGGAGTTGTATTGATTACTTGTGGATTATTGTGATGTTTTTATCAGCTGTTTGGACTCTGACGGCACCCATTCACTGGAATCCACTGATGAGAAAGTGATATAATGCTAAATTTCTCCGAAGGACAAACTCATTTACTGTACATTTTGGATGCCCTGAGGGTGAGTAAATTTTCAACAGATTTTTATTTTTGGTTGAACTATTCCTTTACCTTAAAGGTTAAGTGTGCAATTTCTGTGCCACTAGCAACAGGTCAGTCTGTGACATTTAGATCCTCTAATGGTCAAACATCACTATACAGATTTGCAAGCCAGAGTTCACCAAACTTAAAAACAGCAGAATACAAACACAAAATCTAGTGCGATCACCCCTTACATCTACTATATATTGTAAATACTGAGAATGAGTTTCCTACTTGCGAAATAAAAATGTGTGACGCTGCAGAAAGCTGTAATACTAAATATGTAAATGTCTTTTTATTTTCACTATGAGTTAGCCTGCTAATTTGCCATCTCGATTTAGGTGAGTAAATGATTTAGGTCAAAAACATTTTAAGTGTACTGAGATAAAGCCACTTGTTTCACAGCAATTAAAGTTTATGTGACCCACATTATTCACAGCCAGATACTTGGGATAATTTGGATGTGGGTGACAAAACGCTCAGGTTTCAAAATTGAATGCAGCCTTTTGCCCTTATGCTAATTGAAATGGTTCACATTATGATGCAAAAGACAAAAGAAACTACTGAATCAGTTTTCAATGCCAAAAATACTCGGAATGCAACAATGGCAGTGTTGTAACAATCTTGTTCGGTATCAGAATTAACCATTCATTTTTATCATACCTAACACTGAAAAATAATGAATGTCTATCATTAACCCTACAGTACTTCCTTTGTCTACAGTCTACAGTTGCACTAAAAGATAGGGCCATACAATATGTGAACACATCAAAGAAAAATGGCGAAACAGAAGGGAAATGTGTATTTAAGAATACTGACAATCAACATTTTCTACTGAATTATGACAGCCGTAAACAATAGATTTGTTTATATTTTATGCATCTTTGTTATTGAAGAAACACCATGTGCTCGCTGAAAAGCACAAGAGCTCTTAGATAATGAGTTCTTCCGTTGGAAAGGCACAAGCCCAGAGTTTGTCAGGATATAGCGTGTTACGTTGCTACAGGAGGTTTTTGGTGCACACGCTCTGGAAACTCTCGAGTGTTGAGATGAGAAGAACTGGAGACACGATTGTCCTCACATCATTTTTTATCTTCCAGACCGATTTTCTTTGATTATCCGAGGAATCACGTCCTTTCTGTTATGTACAAGATTCTGAGAAAAACAGGATAGTGTATCTTGAGCGATTTTCTCACAAGCTTTCAGGTTGTTGCGAAACATCATTCGATTGCATTGATTGTTTAGGGTTTGAATGTGTCCTCATCACTTTGACGGATGGCCTTGTGACAAACTCATCACTACAGGTCAGATTATTTGTTTGTGATGGAAAGGACACAGAAAGAGTTCCACGTTTTCCCGTTCAATGACGCCAATGTATGCCTGTTCCATGCACAGCTGCTCAAAGACAAACAGCATACATGCACCCATGCAGATCTTGAGCCAGACCGCTCAGGAAATCCTTCCAGCAGGACGGGATCCTAATCCACACGTCTTCCTCCATCAGGCTTCCTTTATTATCCTCGCTCTCCGATCCACGCATCCACTCAGGCCTGGGCTCAATAAACCCGGCATTGTGGCCCCGTTCACACGGTCACCTCAGTCTTGCTGTTGGTGACAAAGTACGGATGTGGCGGCAGGTAGAGCTGGCTGTGGGCAGATGTCAGCTCGTTCACTTGCTCCATGGTGGCGCTGTGCTTCTTGGGAGCATATGTGTGTCGGCGGCCCAGCGTTTCTGTGGCCTCCCAGCCCTTCAGCATGCCGGGGTTGGCGATGGTGTTCGAGCCAAAAGCTAGTGGGTGGGAGCTGTGGACCTTGGTGCTTTTGGACTTGTGTCCATTCTGCTTTTGGCAGGGCAGCTCGGGGCTGTAAGGGTTGGTGGGCTCCTGCTCCAGACTCACCGAGTGCATGGGAAGAGTGCCTTTCGCTGCCAGGTCGGCTAGGTGCCGTCTGTTAGTGTAGAAGTTTTCGTTTGCTTTTTCAGCTGGAAAAGAGAGATAGAAGAGCAAAAGCGAGGAAAATTCAATAACACTTCATTAGTCAGATGCAAAAAAAACAACCTGATTGCTCATTTGCGGGGGGGGGTTTTCTCCCCTCATAAGTACCAGATAATTACACATTTAATAGATTAAGGGTTATCACTTGTTTTTTCCAAATGAGCTGTTTTTTTTTTCTCCGAAAATGCTTGACACAACCATTTCCTCCTACAGACAACTACAAAACTGGATGTTTTTGTAGAGAAATTTACATTATTTACATTATGCTATCATTTATTGACCACCATGTCATTCTAAACTAGTTCTTTTTCTCATTTTTTAAAGATCTTCACACATACAATGACATTTTCAAATAACAAAAATGTACTCTTACTTTCAAAAGTTTGAGGTCTGAAAGACTTTTTTAATATATGAATTTTCGTAAGCAATGGTTACTGATCAAAAATGACAGTGAAAGTCAAGATACTTATAATGGAACAAAAGACTTCTATGAATGATGTTCTTCTGAACTTTTTATTCATCGAATATTCCTGAGATAATAATGTATCACGGTTTCCACAAAAATATTAAGCAGCACAACTGTTTTCAACATTGATAACAGTAATAAATGTTCCTTGAGCAGGAATTTCTGAAGGATCATGTTACACTGAAGACTGGAGTAATGATGCTGAAAATGCGGCTTTGCATCACAGTAATAATTTATATTTTAAAACAATTTTCAAATAGAAAACAGTTATTGTATTGTAATAATATTTCACAATTTTACTGTTTTACTGTATTTTTGATCAAATAAATGCAGCCTTTTTGCATCAGTAGAAGACTTAAGAGCATGAGTTTGATATTTTTGGAATGACATGAAGGTGAGTAAATAATAATTTCAAAAATAATTTACATTTCCCTTTTTTTTCTTTTTTCTTTTTTTTTTGAACAAAATCGGTATGTTGAGGTAAGCATACATGGTGCACTGTTTAAAAACCTTATGGTTTCTTTATAAAAAAAAAAAAATACTTAGTGAATTGAATGCCAATATCTTAGATGAGCTGTTTGTGAATGGTGACCAGAGTAGTTAGACTGTTTAGTGCTGTCAGCATTCTAATGCTTCTTTTTGCCTAAGGTTTCTACTTGTTTCAAGAAAATGTGCTTTTTGAATGCAAATTAGTCTGGATTCCTTCCATCATCAAATGGAAAAATGCAGCTTTTTGCTCTACCAGCAAAACACTATTTTTGCTGAAAACACTATTTTGAATCAGTTTTGTGCACTTAAAAAAATCTCACAGTCACTTTGCAACTGTTATTACTATAAATGTTATTTTTGACAATATGTGTTTATAGGCAACAAATTCAGCCGCATCAACACTGACATTCAAACGGCACCCGACAGCTTCCTTGCAAAGGAGTTGTAAATATTTTTTGCTGCAAACATTTTCAACCAGTGCTAGTCGAACGCTGACAGTGTGAAACACGACTTGCTGGGACCAGATCAGACAACCGAGTATAAATGATTCTAATGTGTTTTCAGACGGCGCCACTAATCATTTCTTTTTTTATGGTACAACATTTTTCATAACATCCATGCAGTGTTGCTAACGGTCTATCACTCAGACAGGCCTTAATTAGAACTGACCACACTCTGCTTGAAGTCCTCCTCATTTCAACATGACATTTTAGACTTTTTCATTAAATATCCTTCAGATGACCTTTTTAACAGCCTTGACACCCCAATGAGTTACAGCAAACCAAAGATCTAAAACCTCATACCAGGAGGCCAACCGCAAAATAAGCCAGGCAGATAAGAGAAGAGCTGATCTCTGACGCGCCTCTTTCATTGACATCAATACGCTGAGATTAACGCACATCAGAGGAAGGTAGCACACTGAACTCAGATGCTTCAGCTCCACGACCCATGCGGCTTGTCTCCTGGGCCTCTCTCTTGCAAACTGTCCTTTTTGTTGTTTTCACACTGATCAGTCTACACAGACAGCACTTCAGTGGATTAACAACTGAGCAGTTTCATCCGTGGCTGAAAATCTCAGAGAATGACTGTCATCACACGTTGGTTTCGGCTGGTTGTCTGTCTGCTGTTTGTTAGCTGTCATCTCAGTCTTTTGATAGGCTTCACTCTGATGCCAGACTAATTGATGGGAAAAGTAACAAGTGACTACCCAATGTTACCAATGTAAAATACAAATTAATTCATTAAAGTACTTAATTAAAATTAAATATTTTTATTCTTATTTATTTATTTACAGTGCTGTAGATTGCCTAAAAAAAGGGTCTGTTACTTCTTTTTAATTACTTTTAGATTTTAGATTTGACCTAACTTGTTTATCATATAGTTTTGAATAGGAATATTTGTGCCATGTTGATATAAAAACACAAAGAGAAAGAAAATATATTTTATCCTTATTATCAACAATATCAGGTGCATTAAACATCAGGAGTTTTCCAAACTGGGATTTGTGAAAGAACAGCAGGGGACTGAGAGTTAATTAAATCATAAATGCTAATTCATTAAAATCTAGTTAATTAAATCATTAAAATGAAAACTTGAACACTAAAAATTTGAAATACTTTCTTTGTTTGTGACCATTAACCAACATCAGAGAACTGTGAACATTGTGAATTTATTGAAATATCAATATTAAATAAAAAAAAATCTCAGGGGGACTTCAAGTGATTCTGATTCTGTGCATGTTTTTATGCTGGTTTGCAGCTCTCCTGACAAAATCTGAATATATAATTTAATAATTATAAAAATAAATTAATTAAGCTTGTCACTGTGACCATGCTTTGAGAGAACATTCTGTAACTGTGCACTAAGTAAATGCACCTAAAATGTTTAAGTCAAAGCCAGACCCTAAGGTCCAGACCAATACGTGACTGTCTAAGATCCACAACGTGGCCTGCCAGCACAACAGAAAGCTCTCAGGTCAAGACCACATGATTAGGAAGTCTAGCAGAAAGTAATCGGACTGAAGAGTTTCAAACATTATTTTCTTACTAATAAGCTTGATTAAAATCCACATAAAAACACATTTAAGCATGGTCATCTTACCCACAGCTTTGAGCGAAGCATACTTGTTGAGCTCCTTTCCAGGTTGCGATGGCTCATAGGGGTGGGCTACAGGTACCTGACCAAGGGCAGGGTATTGTGTCATAGCTTGCATCATAGATGAGCCAGGTCCCACACTGTTTATTTGAGCACCCTCTAAAGCAGAGACAGAAATAGAAACAAACAACAGATATGAGATATGTTTTTTCCAGAAATGTTTTCATTCTAAAATAAAAGCAATGCTTCCAGAGGCGTCATGTACCTACCTACCTTATTTATTGGTTTGTTTGTTCATTCATTCATTCCTTCATTCATTCATTTTTTTTTTTTTTTTTTTTTTTTTTTTTTTAATTTGAAGGCAAATCAGTGTCAGTCCTGGCTCATCTGGTCCCCAAAATGACAAAAAAAAAAAAAAAGAGAGAGAAAATAAAAATACTTTTTTTTTTTTGGTATATTAGAGCAGGATCTCCCAGTTTTTTTCTAAATCCGCATCTGAATGACTATGATGCTTCTGGGTACTACTTATTCTTTTGTGTGTGAGCATTATGAACATTATTCAGGATGGCTAAACATTGTATCAGAATCTGTTGTTCTTCTACACATTAACACCCTCAGAAGTCTTTCTCAGTGTGTTCTCTTTTGTTTAAGCTCATAGCAGTTGGGATACCTCCCATCAGAGTCAGCTAAATTAACATTTAACAATATCTTAAACTGCTTGAGGCCTGTTTCATCGACCCATCAACACAACTTGTGAGTTTTCTCTTTGGTGATTCACTCTATCCCCCCAGGAAGCAGATCATTAGTCGTGGATTTCTGGAGCTCCAGCCAGGCTCTCCTGTGCTACTAATCGAATCCGTTTGAACCGCTAATGTCAAAACATGTTAATACCAAAAGCACTGGCAAGCGATGGTCACAAAGGAAAATTAATTGTTTTTTTTTCACAAGTTTTCACACTTGATTACAGCAAAGACTTTAATATTGAGGGTCGCAGATGGTGTAAATTGTAAATGCTATTCTAGAGATTGCTTTGGTCGACATCTGGCCAGCTGAAGGGGGGCACAGGAGCATGGCAAATTGACTGGCCTTCCGCCGGCTGGCATGAGGAGCCAACCAGATGTTGTGGGTATTATTTCTAACCACTCTGATGAGTCGCATGAGACAGAGAAAGTACGGCCAGACACCAGAGAGCAACTGGGAAACAATAAACCAGCATACTAGCTGTAACAGACACCGTTCGATGACTTCTTCCATTGTGAATTACGCACAGAATGAGTGCTGTATGTGTTTGCGATGGAAACGTGTTTTGTAGTACTGTGCTACAGTACAATAGTGCTGCCTGATCTTTTTCTGTTCTTCAGATGTGTTTTAGTTGTTGAACTCTCCTTGACCTGCTGTTGTCTTGGAAACCTCCTCTGTTTCTTCTAGATGGCTGTTTGCTACAAGATTCTACAGTCTGTATCCCAGGATTGAAGGGCTCTTCACTTCACACACATTTCAGACACTAGTGAACTGAAGCCAAATACTCCAAACAGAAATATTTGTTTTTGGTCTATTTCAGTTTACTCTCAAAAAATCACTCAGGCTATAGTACAGTTGACCCTGCTGGAATCTATTTTATTTACAGGAATGTCAACATATTTACATTCACATTTGCATTACCTTTCAAAAGTTTAGGTTTGGTAAAATGTTTTTGAAAGTCTCTTTTGCTCATCAAGGCTCGATTTATTTGATCAAAAATACAGTAAAAACAGCAATCAGTTTGATTTTGTGTTCTTAATGAATAAAAGCCTTAATCTATTTAATAACAATCTTACTGACCATAACCTTTTGAATGGTACACTCTCAGAAAAAAAAAAAAATTATAATAAATTGTACCTTTAGGGGGTACAGTTTGTCATTGGGGCAGTACCCTCAAATAGACACTTTTGTACCTTCTTTACCCCTAAAGGGTGCATATTAAAGAGGTCATGACATGGATTTTTTTATTATTATTATTATTTTAATCTGTTCCTTGAGATTTGCTTATAATGTTAATAAAGTTTTTTTGCTAAATAAATAAATAAGTGGGAAAATTATTATTTTCAACCCTCATTTTGACCCTCTGTCTAAAATGACCTGTTTTAAGGGGCGGGTCCTTTAAGGCTTCTCAGTAATTGGCCACTGTTATGACTGGCTAATGTCACTGTGTAGGAAACAGTATCAATGCCCCCTCTCTATTGCATGTGAGTGTTTTGACAACATGATTAAAAAAAACGTTATTTCCAGACAAAGCATTATGAAATCATTTACTTACGGTTTATGATGCAGCTGCAGTCAGATCTAGTATCGCTTCATCTTGCAACAAATGTTTCTTTGTGAACTCTCCACGACACTGTGCCTCGTTTACAAAACAAAATCCTCCGAACAATCCTCAAACTATCCACTTGTTCCTTATGCCGGGATCCTTCTGATATCTGTACAAAGACGCGAAGGAGTTGTTTAAACCAAACAAGTTAAAGCGAACATTCTTCCGCTTCTAGTTCACATCTTTACTCTTTTCCTTTTGTCATATTGACGACAGACTCAAGCACGTGGACTGTGTCTGAAAGTAAACGCGCATCTGTATACTGTGTCCATTTCTATTTGCTTTTAAGGCAATGTGACACTCTCATTCAGCGTGATCGAGTGTCAGCCATTAGTGACTGAATGCCAGCGGGCGGGGCCTATGGTGAGAAGATGACTATTCGTCGATGTCTTGCTCTGTAGGTGGTGTTTATGCAAATGTTTGTACCTCCGTGACGTCATCTTGCACCTCATATCCAAAACGAGGAGGACGTTTTAAGCTATGAAACTTGCAGGATGTTTTAAAGACCTTTTATATGCCAAAAGATCAAGGCAAATTTGATTTCTCATGTCATGACCCCTTTAATATCATAGAGTAATAATGTGTACTCTCATGTTGCTATTAGACGTATAAACCCTTTATGCCGAGTTGACACTGCAGGATTTTAGCCCTTATTTTCACTCGCCAACAGCTTTTGCGAAATCACCGACAAATGCCTGAAATCGGAGGCAAATTGGTGCTCGTGCACGCAAGTGACAATCAGAGAGAGTGAATTATCAAAGACGCGATCTGAGAGAATTGTCGATGCATCACCAACGTCCATGAAATATTTGCCATGCTAAATATCTGGACCTGTCGGCAATTCAAAATCTTGCTGTGTGAAATGAGTAATGACTGAAAAATACATCAGTGACAAGCTGTTTTACTCCTAAAGGTAGAATTTTTGCACTTTTTTTTCCGAGAGTGTAGTGTATTTGGTAGAGATTTTCAACCAAAGCAAGATTCTATTCAAAGTATACATTATATAAGTTCATGCATTGCCTGGGAATTAAACCCATGACCTTACCATTGCAATAATGCTCCCTTGTTTGAGCTACTGGAGCGTGATGTGACTCTCCATCAGATGAGCGTGAACAGCTTTTATATGCTGCAAGCAGCAAGTTTGAGAGTCCAATGTAAACATTTTACCTTTCTCAACAGTAAAACTAAGCACAAATGAAGAGCTTCCTCACAATAAGATGTTTGTGTTAGATAAGGGACATCAGCAGTACTCATTTCTCATTCTAGGTTCTCATTTCAGAGACCTTAGAGGAGATAAAAACCTATACCTATAAATATACATCACATTAAATATAGGATGTAACAAAAAATATCTACAGTAAATGCAGACCTTGAGCCAAAAACTCATCACCAAACACCAATGACTTGTACATATGGGTACAGTCATTTTAGACACTTCCAAAACTGTTGCAACAGAGATGGAAATACAATTTTTAAATACATGAATTATGTTCCCATCGTTGTTGGCACAGATTTGGAAGTGCATTTTTCTGTTCTAAAGAAGGAGGTGTCCCAATACTTTTGTCTATATAGTGTATGTACAAGTCATTTGTTGGCAAGTCATTTGAGTTTTTGGCTCAAGGCCTGCATTTACAGTCATACCAGAGGTGTTAAACTGGGATTAGGACTTGGTTTTATGCAGACCATTCAAGTTCTTCCACACTGACTGAATCAGTAATTTTCTTTTTGAACCTTGCCTTATACACAGAGGCATTGTCATGTTAGAATAGAAAAGGGTCCTGTCCAAACTGTTGCTATAATATTAGAAGCACACAATTTCCTAGAATATCATTATATGCTTTAACATTAAGATTTGTACTCATAGAAATTACTAAAGTAGTCAAACCTGTTCATTAGAAGGGAGTGACCCAATACTTTTGGCAATATAGTGTACAGAGAGAGAGAGAGAGAGAGAAAATTAACCACATTAAGTCTACCTGTTCAGTTCATGAATCCGCCACTAATGATTTTGTAGGTTTGATATTGAATATGTGCTGTATGGTGGTCCAGGACCAGGACTGGGAAACACTGATCTAGATGGATCTAGGTAATACGCGTCTTACGTGTCCCACTGATAAACAGGAATCAGGATCTTTCTGTGTCTGAACTATAAGCAGCAGTGAGTTGTTACATATCACCGCTTATCATATGAAGGCAACTAGAATACACTTCTTGTGAAATTTTAAGTCCCTTCGATATGTTGCAGAATCTATAATAGCATTTCTTCTTCACTACTATCAACCCAGTGTGTTTCTGAGTTCTGAGTTTTATGAAGGTTTTTTTTTTTTTTTTTTGGAAGAGGATTTTCTGTAGTATGGAAACCTGTTTCTGCCACAGAATTAGAAAAAAAAAAGAATTCATTCAAATTCAGACTTTCTTCTCACAATACAAAAATAAAAAAAGGTAATTGTGACTTTTTGTCTTACAATTAAAGTTAAAGTTCTCAATTCTAACAACTGTGTGGGAAGAAGTCAAAATTTTAAAATATAAACTTATAAAAAAAAGGCCAAATTGGGAGATAAAAAGTCACAATTATCTTTTTTATTTTTTTATCTTGTGGCAGAAACAGGCTTCCACACTATAGTGATAATTACAATCTGTGCAAATCAAATCATCTTTTGATTCATATAATCAATCATCTACATAATTTGGAAATTTTGCTCATTAAGGAAATGCCTGTAAGCATAAAAGAAATAATATCAGACAATTAGACAATTTGACAGTTCAGACTCCAAGCTCCCAAACATGAAGATCCCATAAATGCATCAGTTAATATGCTTATAAACCAGGTGTGCAGAATATCTAATTAAATGTGAGGAAATTAATTACGCAGTGATCCATAATCTCTTAGGCAGTAACATTAATACCAGTTCTATACTCAAAAGAAATTAAGTCATTATGCAGTGGAACTGTAATAAAGGCAGGGTAAAATGTCCTGTCGCAGAAAATGAAATGCCTGTCCTGGGGTTCCTGAATGATTATTGAGCGTCTCCAGAATCAATCCTTCAAAAGCTCAACCTAACGCAACCTTATCTTCACACCTAACTTCTGAAATGCTGTTTCTGTGGACTCTGTCCTGAGTTTCTATTTCGACTGTGGCATCCGTTGGGTCTGATAGTGCAGCTGTAGGCATGGTGGCAGGTAATGGTTTTTCATATCCACTGACACTGACAAATTTTCTTTTTGACATGGACATTAGTCAAGCAGAATATGATACTACCTCCTGGTTATTAGTATTGATGCGAAGAGACTCTTGTGGCATTATACAAGACACAACGCTGATTTACAATTGATTCACGTTATTACCATTAACCCTGAGATGCATGCTTCACGTTCGGCCCAGGGCTGGGTGAAATAGTGTTATTTTTCTCTGTATCATTTGATATCAACATTTATTATAGCTGTTTGTTAGGCCTTAAAAATGAATGTAAACAAAACTGAAGAACTGACAAAAATATATAGCTTGAATACAAGACGTGTTACTTTGAATAAAAGTGTTTGCTAAATGCATAAATGCCTTTTAATTTATCGTCCAATGAACTATGTGTTATATTTTCTGAAAATTATGTGTTTTCTGTTTTGTTCAAATGTGACAAATGTGCACTCATAACCAAGGGGGAACTGGATCCAAATTCAGAATAAACTATTTTTAATAAAGAAAAATCCAAAACCTAACAAGAAAACTGAACAAAAACAGAATGCAAACCAAGACAACAACCAAGAGGTAAAGTACAAAGAAAAACAAGGGCTATTTATGCAGAGAAGAGTAAGGAAACAAGGAATACCGGAATACAATCAATGAATTAATTAACAGAGAAACTACAACTAGGAAAGAAAATAGGAAGAAAAAAAATTCAACATGAAAGTCCAAAACAAGATGCAGAAAATGACCATTTAAACGGCAATGATTATCACCAAAAAATGGTGTCTAATACAATTAATTCATTAAAAATGAAACTTTATCAATTGAATCAAATTAAATTAGTAGTAGTAGTAATATTTTGAGAAGAACATTTAAATATACAATTGTATATTACAACATAACTAATATATTTCTTTATTTAATTTTTTGCTAGATGAAATAATTTTTGGAAGTTTGGCATTTAAATATATTTCATAGTCATAATTTCTGGTGAAGCAGATCTGGAGATGAAGTTCAAGCATTCATGTCCTCATATGGGAAAACTGAAAACATTGCCTTTTATATGTGCAGATGAAATTGTGCCGCTAATTCATGTAGAGACATGAAGACTTTTTAGCAACACAATGCACCTGATTGATTGTCTAGAAGATGTAGGTTAAATATTGGAAATAACATAAAAATCTATTATCAACACTGTGTATTTTTTTCCAATAAATTTCAATACTAACTTATCACCCATCTATAATTAGGCCTTGTGCCTTTTACAGGACAAATAAGTCTGTGTTTCTTTGCACTGGTATTCAGGTATTTCCAATCATT
Organism: Tor tambroides; assembly: GCA_021397915.2. Lineage (NCBI taxonomy): Eukaryota > Metazoa > Chordata > Actinopteri > Cypriniformes > Cyprinidae > Tor > Tor tambroides. The sequence continues at coordinate 72,911 of JAFVLL020014095.1, read as the reverse complement.
GATTAGCAATGTGTTTATCCAATATGCAGCATGTCAGAAGCCTAGAGGCATATCACATATTCACTATGGTGAATGAATAATTCCCTCCTGTATCTAAAACACATATTTAACGAAAAGCACCGGATAGTGGAAATGAGATGATCCCTATTATTTGTAGTCCACAATCCATTCCATCTTTCAGATCATTGGATTGACTCACTGTTCATACAGTACAATCACACCCCAGCATGAGAAGACAGTGTTTGGGAATAACTAGCCTCTGATTCCTCATCTGTAGAGATGAAACTTTAGTTCATAGTTTGGCCTTCTTTGTAATGTTGCCATGAAACCTCCAATCTAGTTATGAGTAGGCTTGATTTTGGATGCCAAGAGGACAGTGGTTCATTTTTATTTATTTATTTATACTGAACAAAATTATAAACGTAACACTTTTGTTTTTGCCCCCATTTTTCATGAGCTGATCTCAAAGATCTAAGACTTTTTCTACGTACACAAAAGGCCTATTTCTCTCAAATACTGTTCACAAATCTGTCTAAATCTGTGTTAGTGAGCACTTCTCCTTTGCCGAGATAATCCATCCACCTCACAGGTGTGGCATATCAAGATGCTGATTAGACAGCGTGATTATTGCACAGGTGTGCCTTAGGCTGGCCTCAATAAAAGGTCACTCTAAAATGTGCAGTTTTACTGTATTGGGGGGGTCCGGGAGGGTCCAAAAACCAGTCCGTATCTGGTGTGACCACCATTTGCCTCACGCAGTGCAACACATCTCCTTCGCATAGAGTTGATCAGGTTGTTGATTGTGGCCTGTGGAATGTTGGTCCACTCCTCTTCAATGGCTGTGCGAAATTGCTGGATATTGGCAGGAACTGGAACACGCTGTCGTATAAGCCGATCCAGAGCATCCCAAACATGCTCAATGGGTGACATGTCTGCTGAGTATGCTGGCCATGCAAGAACTGGGATGTTTCAGCTTCCAGGAATTGTGTACAGATCCTTGCAACATGGGGCCGTGCATTATCATGCTGCAACATGAGGTGATGGTCGTGGATGAATGGCACAACAGTGGGCCTCAGGATCTCGTCACGGTATCTCTGTGCATTCAAAATGCCATCAATAAAATGCACCTGTGTTCGTTGTCCATAACATACGCCTGCCCATACCATAACCCCACCGCCACCATGGGCCACTCGATCCACAACATTGACATCAGCAAACCGCTCACCCATACGATGCCATACACGCTGTCTGCCATCTGCCCTATACAGTGAAAACCGGGATTCATCCGTGAAGAGAACACCTCTCTCCAAAGTGCCAGACGCCATCAAACGTGAACATTTGCCCATTCAAGTCGGTTACGACGACGAACTGCAGTCAGGTCGAGACCCCGATGAAGACGACGAGCATGCAGATGAGCTTCCCTGAGACTGTTTCTGACAGTTTGTGCAGAAATTCTTTGGTTATGCAAACCGATTGTTGCAGCAGCTGTCCGGGTGGCTGGTCTCAGATGATCTTGGAGGTGAAGATGCTGGATGTGGAGGTCCTGGGATGGTGTGGTTACACGTGGTCTGCGGTTGTGAGGTGGTTGGATGCACTGCCAAATTCTCTGAAATGCCTTTGGAGATGGCTTATGGTAGAGAAATGAACATTCAATTCACGGGCAACAGCTCTGGTGGACATTCCTGCAGTCAGCATGCCAATTGCACGCTCCCTCAAAACTTGCGACATCTGTGGCATTGTGGTGTGTGATAAAACTGCACATTTTAGAGTGGCCTTTTATTGTGGCCAGCCTAAGGAACACCTGTGCAATAATCATGCTGTCTAATCAGCATCTTGATATGCCACACCTGTGAGGTGGATGGATTATCTCGGCAAAGGAGAAGCGCTCACTAACACAGATTTAGACAGATTTGTGAACAATATTTGAGAGAAATAGGCCTCTTGTGTACATAGAAAAAGTCTTAGATCTTTGAATTCAGCTCATGAAAAATGGGGGCAAAAACAAAAGTGTTGCGTTTATAATTTTGTTCAGTGTATTTATTTATTTATTTGGTCCCTTTGCTTGGTCTCTCATTTGGGTGGATACAGTAAAAAAAAAGGTTTATATTTTTTGGTCAACAATCATTCCATGCAAAGACGATAAAAGAATATATTTTGAAGAATGCTGGTAACCAAACAGCTTTGTTGAGAATAAGAAAGAAGAAAGTCCACAGAAGAAAGAAAGTCACTTATGCTATGTTTCAGGTGACTGGGTCAAAAATGCATTTCGAAACACTCATGACCAAAGATAGCAATTGCCATGAGGCTGAATGATAATGAGGATCGCTCTCTCCAGGTAACAGAGACCTCCTTGGCTGGTCAGGGGCTAAATAGCAGACAAAGCTGCTTGTATTTGGATAAAAATAGATTTCAAGTGACAAAACTATAAATGCTGAAGTGACAGAAATTGCTGTAATTTGTGAGCGGTTCAGAGAGAGCGAGAGAGAGAGAGCGAGTGACCGTTTATCTGGGAGGAGATGTCAGCTAAGCGTGAGATGTCACCCAGCTTTGGGTTCTCATCATTTCGTTCTGCCAGAATGTCTGATTGGAATTTAGCCCATTTTTGAAGAGAGAAACTTAATGAATGTGTCAGTTTTAGTTACGTTACATGCACAGTTCGATTCCCTCCTGGACTGTGATTCAGAAGCCTTATCTAACGCAGCTAATATATGACGGAGGTCAGCTTTGGGAGGAAAAAAGTGCATGAGACATTTTCGTCAATACCTAATAGAAAAATATGCTTCGGTGCATATAGCAATAAGAGATATATTGCCCCTAGGAGATATGTTAGATAGACCAGTGCTGAATTTTTCATGAAGAAAACAATAATCAATACACCTGCACTTTTTCCAATAAATAATACATCTAAAAGTACCAAAAACTCTTTAGATCATGGGTTTCTAGACATGTATAGATACTTAAATTATTCATCAAATCAACTGCACACTTAAATTCAGATTCTTAAATAAAGTCTTAAGTTTGTTTATAATCATAAGTGTGTTTATAATCAGCATACTTTGTGAATTTATGGCATATTTTAATTCCTTCTTTAATTTTGCCTCTGGAATGTACTTGAAGTACTTTACACAGCACACACAGGAGGATTCGTGTACAGAGAGACCAAAAGTAAAAGTTCAACAACATCAAAAGACCTTTTTTTTAAACATCCAACTCCAGTATTTGCGGTATTAAGTTTTAGTTTGAAGGAGCCCACTTAATGCTGTATCTCAATAATAAAAAGAGATAATGAATACAGAAATTGGGCTAATTACAGCCTTATTTCCCACTGGTCAAAAACAGATATCAGTGCCAAGCTAATTACTTTAGAGAGGGGCATGAAATTACATGTTGTGTCTGATAAAAACAGTCTAACTAAATACTGAAGAGGACACATTTGACATATCAGAAATATCCTCACTGTAGCTATAAGGCACCAATAATTCTTAGCTCAAACCTTTTTAATGGAGACATTAACAAAATGCTGTCAGTAATAAAGTTGGACTAGTCTGATGAAAAGTAGACTTTATGTCCTTTTTGAAATTTACAGGGCCTATTCATAACGGCATGAAAAACAAAATTCTCCTTTATGTGGTTTGTAACTACATGAGGGTGAGTAAATGATGACTAAATTTCAATTTTTCATTGAACTATCCCTTTAAAGCAGAAGGACACAAAAGTACTCTAAAAAAAGACCTGCTCAAATGAGTCAAAAACAGACACAGATAGTCTGCAAGGCCTCGTTAAAAATGCATTAGAGTATTTTGGGATCTAAACACAATAGTGGCATGGGAAGGGCACAGACATAGTCACACAAAGATAACTTTGGAAATGGCCCGAAAAATGGAACAGAAATAATGGATTTGTCATCTTCAGAACATTCCACTGCATTCCATGAGTCTTTCATATAAGAAAGCATGTGGATATCCTGTACATGCATATGTATTGGAAATGTGAAAGGCTGTCTGTGGTTCCTCTAATTTCAGGTGTGTTATGACCTTCAGCCTCTCCTGCTACAGATGACGGGCTAACTGTCAAATGTCTACCTTAAAATAAACCCACAATTTTTAGTTTCTTGAACAGAAACCCTATAACAAGTGTTACTGGCAGCATCAGCTTAATCAGTATTTTTGACTTGTTTTTCAGTACAAATACTGTAAAAACTTCTAAGATATTAATAATTGTCAAATAGGTTTTCTTGTTGTAAGCATTAGCCTACCAAACGTTGCTAAATGTATATTAAGCACATTTTTACTGGAAAACAAGAGAAAAGTGGATAGTTCAATGAAATTGTGTCATCATTTACTCACTGATATGTCAATCCACCTGTTAGACTTCCTTTCTACTGTGAAACACAAATGAAGATATTTTGAAGAATGTTGGTAACCAAACCGTTTTGGTGACTTTAGAAGGAAAGTCACACAGGTTTGTAATTTTCTGGGTGCTGAACAGTGGAAATGTGGTTCAATTTTCACCACCACTACATCATAATGAAGGCTTTGTGCACCTACACTGTGTTGTTGGGGCTTTCTTAAATGCCCTGTAGTCATTTCTGTCATGCATGAATACCCTTTCCATTCCTTTTTTGTTATTTTTTTTAACGGCTTAGCATGTGATTCAACAGCAAAATGGCAGTAAAACAGGACAAGCTCTGACTTATTTTGATTTCTTCCTGATCTGCCATTACATGACTCATTACACACTCCACACAACTCCACACGTGGGCAGCCATCTTAAATTTTGAAACCCACGTCTGCATATTCATCTCTCCCCAGGAAATTTGGATGTTGTGTTGTCAGTGGTCCAGTGGTTTGGGATAAGTATGCCACATACGGACATGGACCCTAATATGCCTCAATGCATGGATGTGTGGATTGCACATCCCACCACACTCTCAAAAATAAAGGTTCTTTCTATTGGCATTGAAGGTTCCATGAAGAACTTTTAACATCCATTCTGCAAATGGTTCTTTATAGTGAATAAAAAGTTCTTTAGATTTTTAACTGTTCTTTACACTAAGTAAAAAATGGTTATTTTAGGAACTGCTCACTGAAAGCTTCTTTGGGGAACCAAAAATGGTCCTTCTATGGCATTGTTGCAACCCTTTTTAATAGTGCACATCATCAGACATTTCATATAATGAACAAAGACCACATGTCTTATATTGTTTTTCAGATAACTGAGAAAAACTTTAGATGACACTATTTCCTAAAGCTTTAGTCTGCTCTCTCACTGACTAAGTGAAGAAAGCTTCCCTGCCTGACAGGCTGACGAGACCTCAAACTCTAGCCTTACAAGCCTCAAGTTGTTTTTATTTCTCTGGTTTTCATCGCCAGTACTGTGCTCTGTTCTGAGAATGGCAAGCCAGTAAACAGGGTAAATAATACGGTATTTGGTGAATATCAAGATTGTGAGCATATCCACTGCAACTCTTTGGTAATCTTGCCTTGTGGCGGCCTAGTAGACATACATGTTTCATCTTCTGGCACTCCTTGAACTTTGAGCCTGTCTCTTGCCTTTGTTCATGGCCCTCTTCGACATTTCGGCGCATTCCAGCACAACAGTGTGTCTCTTTCAGAGGCCTCGTGGAATTAAACTTAACTTTCTGCTGTGGCTTGGAAGATGAGTTGACATGTTAATGTCTCAGGCCACAATTAGTGCAAACAATCAGTATTTCCTCAATTATTTTACAAACAAATTTGATTTTTAAATTCAATTTCTGTTGGATTCTGCCTGTACTGCATCATTAGTATAGTACTGCCTCATATGGTTATTATTCATAAATATTCAATACCCTTCCTCAGCCTCAAATTCAATAAATATTAATGGACAGAGATTGGCACAGCATTACCCATTACCCACCTTCAAATATTCCCATAGTTATTAGTACTACTGTTTGCTCCTCCACAGCAAATGGCTTCACATTGTACCAATGCAGTCTGAGAGACAGACAGACAAGGATTGGAAAAATTGGTAACAGCAGAAACATGTTATTTGATTTTCAATGAGCCACGCCACAGTGACCAGAGGGCATAGCATGGGAATACAAACTGTATGCTACATGAAACTAATGGATCAAAATACCCTGAAAAAAACTAAAACAACAGCTTTGTAGATTTAGACAAGAGTTTACAGTTTATTTGTTTACAGATGCTACTTGTTTTGAAACTTTGCATAGAATTGCATAGAAAATTCAAGTGTGGATTGAGTGTTCAAATATTTTTTGGGGCCACATCATTGACAGGTTTCACCAAAAACATTGTTTCACTTCATGGTGAACTCACAGCTTAAAAAATATATATATATATATATATATATATATATATATATATATACAGTGTTTGGATGGAAGGCAATTAAATGTAATTTCAGTGTAAAACCCTGTGCTTTAAAGGCTGATTTAGACATTTCCATCTGGCTTAAAGGAGTAGTTGACCCAAAAATGAACATTTGCGGAAGATTTACTCACCCCAGGCCATCCAAGATGAAGATGAGTTTGTTTCTTTATCAAAACAGATTTGGATAAAATCAGCATTACATCATTGCTCACCAATGGATCCTCTGAAGTGAATGGGTGCCGTCAGAATGAGATTCCATCTGATAAAAACATCAATATAATCCACAAGTCATCCACACCACTCCAGTCCATCAATTAACACCTTATGAAGTGAAAAGCTGCATGTTTGAAACAAATAATCCATAATCCATAATGACTCTTCCACCAATGACAGTCATAAGGTAATGGTTTGACGTTAAAAACATCTTAATGATGGATTTGTTTCTTACAAATATGCAGCTTTTCACGTCACAACATGTTTGATTGATGGAGTCATGTGGATTACTTGTGGATTATAATGATGTTTTTATCATCTGTTTGGAATCTCATTCTTACGGCTCCCATTCATTGCCATCAGAATAGGAGGATCCATTGATGAACAAGTGATGTAACTCATCTGCATCTTGGATGATTTGTGGTCACATTCACCGATGTTCTACATATTGACCAGATTCAAGACAATTCCTAGATTGTGTTTTTATTTTTGTTTCATAATGTAGTAAAATGGTTCAATGTAGTAAACAAACAACTAACCACATTCAACCTGAAAAAGATACATTGAAAAAAGCTCAAAATCAGCATCATTAATAAACTCCTCAGTTTATCCCATCTGAACCGCCTCACTCCCTAAATGCTAAACATAGTAATAACCTGATTTTTTTTTTTCTCTCAGTAAATGCTTCAAACACTCGGTCCAGAAACTCTGGAAGATGAAATGCCCTCCAGACTAAATTCTGCCACTGAAGAATGTAGACCAATAAAAAAAGTGAAGTGGACCCATTTCTTACAGCGGTGCCATAAAATCCAGATCGGACTGACCCACTTCAGGAGTGTACATCACCACCGGGCTTACATTTTGACTGAGAGGAAGTGGTCTGACAGCCACTCAATGACATGTTTTTTAAGTTGAGAGGAAATATTTCTCCCTTGCTTGACCACCTGCGGTAAAAAGAGGCCACGCTACCGTAAGTGCTCCAGTTGCGGTGGGAGGCTTGTGCCATGGACAAATGATTGGAAAAGGAAGTAGCACTCATGTGCCACACAGTCACCTGTCAGTCGTCCAGCATGCCTGGGGTAAGGTATGTTGACACCGCTGCACCTGGGGAAATGCTTGAATAAAACCACAGCCAGACCGTAATGGACAAAGAGCACTTATTTGTATTGCTTTATTTAACATCACATTACTTTAATTGTTTGGACTCAGTGTAATCGTTGTGAAATTGTGCTCTTTGAAATGACATTTCTTAAGATGCTGTTTTTTTTTCTGATGATGCTGTCTTGTTTACAGACAAAGTCAGCATTGATTTAGACTTTGAATGTCCTTCTGTCATTCTATCTGTGCTGTTCAAACACAAAGTGAAGAATGATTTTCATGCTGTTTATGACGGCTCTGCACTTGCATAACAATAACAGCCCTTGTAGGGTGCCATTATGCTACCAGAATACATTTGGACAAGTACTGGAAGCTACAGAACATGTACAAACCAACAATCCACATTTGAAAAACACTGCAAAAAATTATGCCTACAACTACTGAGCTGTTTAATATTTGACTATAGATTCTCACTCGCTCTCTTTTTCTCTCTCTTTCTGATCTATATGATTTTTTTAGGAATTGCAGAATTCAACTGCCCTACACTGAACTTGTCTTCCCTGCAGAGGAACACTGAGATATGGCATACAAACTATTCACAGAAAAAATATTTTAGAATTTTAAAGATTTTGCTTAAAAATCTTATATCATAACTTTTTTCCTCTGAGGTACACTTACTACAGTATGTACACTAATAATGTTATTGATTAAGTTCATTTTCATGACCACCCTCCCTTCCATATTTTTAATTAAACAGGCGTTTTTTTTTTTTTTTTTTTTTTTGATGCTGTGCCTTTAAGAAACGCCCCCTTTGCATGTGGAATCATAAGTTATGGTTTGCTGCTCTTGCCTGGGATGCAGCTTTGCTGATGGTTCAAATATAGTTTTAAACTTTTCTATATCTTAATATACCAGCTTCTTCCCAAAGCCTTCATCACATGTGACCGGATCACAAAATAATCTGCACTGATAATACTATGGACCTTTTTCACAAACTGTGATGACAGTTTCCACTGTTAATGACATCATAATTCTAGCAATTTTTTATTCATTTTTAAATTACATAGAACTGGTTAACAATGCTCCACGAGTATATCTAATACAAAGTCCGAGGGAGTGATAGCAAATTTAACCTTTTTTTCCCTTGTGAACAACGTAATCAATCTCTCAGTATTTTTCCTGTTTTGGAAAATCACATAAACGATATCATGGATTGCTTCTTTTGCTTTTGGGGCAAACAACAACACAATATGATATTACTATTATACTATAGTGGCTATGATTTAACTAAAACTATGATGAATCAATAAATTGTGGCCATGAATTAATAAGTCGTACAAACAAATTCTTAATTTGGCTTCCATACCAAACAAACTGATAGCTTAAGACTGAAATGACCAGGGATATTAAATAAACTAACAATATCCTCTTCTCTAACCAGCTGCTCTTTGGCTTAGTCAGAAGCATATGCAGAGATGTAGGTGCTACACACTATCCATCCTGCTTATATTACTTAACTATGACTTCACAAGCCAAGCTTCTGAACACACAATAGGTGATGCTGGCCTGTAAATATGGGCTGTCTTATGTTAATATTTCTGGAATCTGACAGATTTTAGAACAAGCCATTTTTTGCTTCTTAAAGGTGCAGTGTGTAAATTTTAGCAGCATCTAGCGATAAGGTTGTGAACTGCACAGGGCAAAGGTGTCTTTGTGTAGCCAGTCAAGGTTTGTTTACAAAGATAAATTAAAGGATTATAGTTAATCAATTATTCAGTAAACTGATATGTTGTTGCTATTATTATTGTTACTTGTTCCTCATTGTCTCAGTGATTTATTTGCAAGAACAACATAGTTACGAACCACGCTCTGTAGAGCAGTTTGTCTGTTTAGTAACTTCCATGTAAGGGGACCCCCAGTGTATGTAAGTAGAAATTGCTCATTCTAAGGTAATAAAAACATAACAGTTCATTATGTTAGGTCTTTATACACCTATGAAAACATTGTTGTGTATGTTATATTGCATTCCTGCCAACAGATCCTTCTAAATATTACACACTGCACCTTTAAAGGAGCTGTATGTAATATTGACAGCTAGCAGTAGAAATGGGTACTGTAGTCCAAATTCTAAATATTGGAGAGCATTGTTTCTCTCACTCCCTCCTCCTCAGACTTGACATTCACTCTGGTTTCCAAATTGAGGACATTCAACAAAAACGAGCGCAACTGACAATGGAAGGTGTCAAACCTTATTCTACAAGTTGATGAATTGATTTATCCACATTTTAATATTCTCTGGTCATGTAGCTTTTTAGATGGACAGCATATGATCCGAAATATCTGGTATTTTTTAAAGGTGTTTTTATGCTTTAACACAGTCAAAATAATACACAGTCCTCACAATGTGACCCCTTTAACATGAAGTGGGCAACTGCTCCTCCACAATCATGTATGACCATTTTCAGCTCAGTCTGTGGGAGTGTTTGACTGATGGTGGGATGTATGAAGGTCTGAAGCAATCCACCCCCTATTGTGACACAGCTCTCAAAGAGCCCATTTGGGCCCAATAAAAAAGCAGCCCTTCTCAGCTCTCATCTTCTCAACAGTTGCTTTAGCAGTGTGAGCTCCATGCACCCTCTGACGAGCCAGACGCGTAATTTATGCCACAGCTCCAATCAGGGATTATTTATATGTTTTGCTTGTTTTTGATGGTGTGCAATTTTTTTTTCTAATTATAATGTGTTAACTTGGAGCCTATGCGATCTGAGAAGTCCACACCATTGCTTGCCAGTCATCACAGCCTTCCTCAAATGCCGTTGATTTACATAGCCACCTACCTGTCAGCACGTCGACTGGCAGGAAATTAACTGATAATTATTTGAGGAGGAGGGGGCATTAGAGGGAAGAGGGAACTCTGTTTAAGATATGATAATTGAACTAACTGCCCGGGCTCTACCTGTCCCTGCCTAAATTCATTAAAATCAATAACAGTAATATCAGCTGCGCTCTCAAACCCTCCCCTAACATATTTTAGTCAGCGTTTAGCACCATTACGACAGACTACAATGAATTAACTGCTAAGTAATTCTCACCCTGGACATCATCTGTTCTCCCCTCTACCTTCAGGGAGAAGATATAGACTAATAAAATCCAGAACAAACAGACTGAAAAATAGCTTCTTTCCTCAGGCAGTTAGATGCTTAAATGCATAATTCCACTTATTTCAAGGACTCGTGCAATAAACCCCTACCCTAACAAAGTGCAATAATCCTTCCCCCATTAGATTACCATACTGCACTATTACATCTTGCACTACCTCACTGCACTAGCTCAGTGTAATTATATTTATACATATTTATATTTTTGTATTTATGCCTTTGTCTTGAATGTTGCTGTCTGTTTATAATGTCTACTTGTCTTGTAAACTGTTGTTTATAAGCACTGCCATACTGTTTGTTACCTGCTAATCTGAAGAGCTGCTAAACTGTATTTTGGTGTTCCTAAACAATGACAATAAAGTTCTATTCTATTCTATTCTATTCTATTCTAAGTAGAAGAGTGGCCACTCATTTCTCAGCTATGTTCATTTCACTGCATTACAAAATATTATTATAGTATAGTGAAGGTGTCAGAAATTTGTACCATGGTATTTTGATATACAGAGTCCAAGTATTTTTGCATTTATTGAATGAATGAATGAATGAATGAAAATTAATATGACAGGTATAAATAAAATTGCTGGATGATAACTAGTCATTTTAAAAGCTACTAGTGAATTTTAAGTATTCCCGCATTATAATGTACAGTATGAAAATTTGATATTTACTTTGACCATGGTACTTTGATATCCCGTGGAGTCCAAAAGTCTGAAACTGCTCGCATTAAAATTCCTATTCATTAATTTTTCGTCATTACAAACTATCTTATCAGCATAACATCATAGCAAATTTATCAAAATCACAAAACCTGTTGTTTATCCAATATAAATTTTCCATCCAAACTTTCAGTATCCAAAAACCACCATTTCCTCACTGCCCTTCTAGTGACACATTTTTTTTTGGCAAATATTTAGGAAAAGTTTGCAATATGCTGAAACTACGTAAGTTCCTGTCACATTGAGACTAATATGTGGACGAATTTATGAGCAGGTCATTATTTCCCATCATGCTAAATGGCCAATCACTAGCAACATTTATGCATCTGGCACAACACCCATCTGATCCCATTATGATGATTTATTTCACCTTTTTTTTTCAGTTCAGCTGTATTTTTTCATGAAGAAGAAAAACAATGGTCAGCAAAATCTTACACCATCTCCATGGAAACAAGCAGTGCAGCAAACCAGGTAAAGCTGTCTGTGTAACTAAACCAGAGCTGAACTCAAGGACTTTTGACAGGAATATTCACTCCTGGTAAAATTTCTTTTGTGATTTTGTGTTTCTCTACTGATCGCACAGAGAACACGTTATAATCTGGATTCATCAGCAATGACTGAACTCAGCTGCAGTTATACAAACCCGACACGGTAGCCTACTGCATTTTGATATATCTTCATACCGCTTTCACCTCTAACAATTATTTAGTCCTTTAAGCTCGCTAAAAACTGCTCTAAGCTGATGTGCAAACAGAAGACTGAGAGTTGATTAGGTTAACTGGCATAGTAATGAGTCACTGTTAGTTTCTTTGCCCAGCGGTTTAAGCAGATTTTCATGAGTAAAATTGTGCTGTGCAAACACTGGCTCTGGGGGTGAATTAATTATATATCATTGCTGTCACCTGTTTAAATAAAAACAGCCTCTCAGCTTGTGCTGGTAAATGTTTGGACCAGAGCTTTACAGCAGAACTGTGGGCATCCCAGACTTACTGTGCAAGTTAGATCTGTATGGTAATGAAAATTGTAGCGGTTGGGCAGTAAATACATAAAGCACTCAAGCCAAACCAAGTTTCTCGTGCTTGGTTAACCTGGATTGCTGGACCGGGACTATGAATTCCATTCCAACGGCTGATTTGCCCATGCTAATTCTCTGTTTGTCCAGCCACAAGACGACTCAGTTTTGAGAATACGGATGTAATTTCAAGTCTGTGTGTTGTAGAAGAAAGGTATTTTGGGGTTTTTGCCGTGTTATTAGATACAGTAAAGAGTGACAGGGATTTTTTGGCTGTGAGATAGTCTGAGGAGGAGGAGGTGGACCATTCATAGAAAAATAGGTCCTGCCTTTCAGTTAAATTAACCAGTCGTCTCATTACTAACGGCATCATCCAGGGAGTCAAGATTTGGCTAGATTCAGCGGTTTGAAGGTTTAACTACACCGTTATATGTACAAAAAGCATCTTTCTTCATTGTGATATTCTAATCAAAAGAGTTTGTCTTAACCACTCAGCACTTTGCTAAGCCAGTAAGCTAAGCTGTTAGCTTGCTAACTGAAGGTTAACTGAAAACAAAAAGACTTTAAAATTTTTAGCTCTGATGTGTAAAATGTGAAGTAAAAGACACTGATAATGATATTTTCATGATTAAGAACAATACACTGTAATGCATTTTATGGACATTAGCATAATCAATCTGAAGAATACAGTTTATTAGTCTAACTTGTGCTAAAGAGGGTTGGAGAATTACTAAAAAATAGCTACCCGAGTGTGTTACACTAAACCAACTTGCTCCAATAAAGATGTTTTAGAGGAGAATGGGGGGGGGACTACTGTTCAAAAGTTTGGGGTCAGTATAAGTATATATTCAGTAATTTATTTAATTACTATTAATTTAATTTACCAAAAGAGACAGTAAAAACATTTATAATATCACAAAATATTTCTATTTCAAATAAATTCTGTTCTTTTGAACTTTCCATTCATCAAAATGTCACTGTTTCCACAAAATTGCAAAAGCAACACAACTGTTTTTGATAATAATATGTTTCAACATCGATAATGTTTCTTGAGCAGCAAATCAGCATATGAGAGTGATTTCTGAAGGATCATGTGACACTGAAGACTGGAGTAATGATGCTGAAAACTCAGCTTTGAAATCACAGTAATAAATTACATTTTTTACATATTAAAATAGAAAAGAGTTACTTTAAATTGTAATAATATTTTTTTTTTTTTTTTTTTTTTACTATATTCTTGATCAGATAAATGCAGCTTTGGTGAGCATAAGAAACAATAAAATCATTCTGACCCCAAACTTTTGAATGTTATTGTATATTAAGGACCAGAACTAAACTTATCACTCACTTTGGCACAACAGCGCAATGTATGTTTCGGCGCAGCGGTTCTGTCACTGGTTTCTACTTCACTAGTCTCACCTTTCATGAATGATATGGCTCTCGACTTTGCTCTTCTTTGCTTCATGTGTGTAACCTTGTTTAACACAACAAGCCCAAGCCAGCCCCTGGTCCCAATGTGGCCCCAATGTGGCACCAGTCAGCACTTCTTGAATACACACTTTAATGTGTTTGTGGCCGCAGAGCCTTGAATGTGAGCAGGCCGGTGGTTTGGACTGCTTTCCTTGTTTTGTACAGCGAGATGTCTGAGTTCCCTGAAGACGGCCCTTCTCTCATAATGTTATTTCTCCCCTGTGTTGGTACAGACAGCTCTTTAGATGAGCAACACCTGCATGTCGCTCCGCTCTGCTCTGTTGCACCTTCAGCAGCAAGCGCAATCACTCAGCCAGCCTGTTAACATACATTCCCCACTGCCTCTCAAGTGTTGTTGTTGTTCTAGAAAAAAAACACAGGTGTGCACTATAGATTTTACTCTCTGGCTCAGAACAGACAGCTATCTTTAAGTGCTCGATTTGTTTTCTTTCTCTGAAATCCCTTTCTTCCATCTCAGAGAATGAGCAAAAGCCAACTGAAAAAGTAACAGCCAAATACCAACAAAGAGCTTTTCACTTCCACCTAAATTCAGAAATTACTCTCCCTGTCCTCATTTAAAGGAATAGTTCACCCAAAAGTGAAAACTCACCCACAGGCCATTCAAGATGTAGATAATCTTCGAAAAAAAGATTTGGAGAAAATGCTCAGCAATGGATCCTCTATAGTGAATGGGTGCCGTCAGAATGAGAGCCCAAAATTAACTCATCTGCATCTTGGATGGCCTGAGGATGAGTACACTTTCAGCCAATTTTCATTTTTGGATGAACTATTCTTTTTAAGTAACAGCTGTCAGACCACTGAATTACAATGTGGCAAAATAAAAGCCACCAGACTTTGTGCAGCAATTTAGTTACATAAACATGCCTTACCAGGCACATCAGAGTGTTTGCATGAAACACACAGGCTATAAAAAGAGCATACGACATCTGCTACAGCTGCTTTTCTGACTTTCATTAGGAGGCCATCAAATAAAGTGTAACTGTTTGACTCAACGCGAGGCATATTGATCTAAACAACTGGGAAACAGATCGGGAAACCGTCAGCACCATGGCAACACTGTGACATGCCACAAGACAATGTTAGTAAATCAGTGCTGTCTGTGGGCTGAACTTTATTGAATTAGGCATCCTAGCTTGTAATATTTCATTTTAATCATTATTTATGGAGGAAGCCTTACTGTGATTGTTTTTCATGCCAGATATCTTTTGGCAAATGGCATAGTGACTTGCGAAGCAATGTTTAATCATTTTTGCCTCGGCTACATTAAAGGAAGTTATATTTAAGCAATAAGCTACTGTATGTCCTCGAGTGCCTAGTGGCTTTAATAAAATGGCTTCTACATATTAAAAATATCAAGAACACAAACTTTCATTAAAACATTATTTTATTCTGCAAATTCAAACGCTATCCTTATAGTAGATACAGTTCCAGACAAAATAGACAGCTGCAATTCAACAAAAATATCAGTCTGCTATAAGAGCAACGCAGCAATATGGCAAACAGCTGTTTCACGTCATAACTGTTACTATATCATAAAGTGTTCTTTGTACTGACCAGTCAGAAGCCAGGACCAGAAATAGGCATTTTATAATATTTTGTAATGTCCAATCAGCATCCAGGACCAGAACTACCCATTATTTTTATATTTTGTAATGTCTAATCAGCATCCAAAAGCCAGAACTACCCATTATTATAATATACTGAATTGAGCAATCAGCATCCAGTACCAGAACTACCCGTTATTTTAATATTTTGTATTGACCAATCAGCAGGAACAGACCCATTATTATAATATTTTTTAATGTCTAATCAGTATCCAAAACCAGAATACCCATTATTATAATATATTGTATTGACTCATCGGAATCCAGGACCAGAATTATCCATTTTATTATATTCTGTAATGTTGAGTCAACATCCAGGACCAGAACTACTGTCTGTATTATATTATTTCATATTGTCCAGTCACCATCCAGGATCAGAATTACCCATTTTATTGTATTGACCAATCAGCATCCAGGAACAGAACTATCCATTTTTATATATGTAAGGGATAATCAACGGCTAGCTGTGCATTAAACGATTTGAATGCACGACGTGGAGGCGAAGAACCACCCGACGCGCAGGAGTTGATTATCCCGTTTATGCCATGGTCATTTGCCAGCATTCACATATTAAAGATGTTAATAATATTTGCGCTGCAATATTTGACCGGAACGATAAAAATGACAGTTATTTTCGTCAGTTAAGGCTCGTTGGCTCAGCATTCTGCCGCTTCAGATCAGACACAGATGAAATAGTGCGGTAAGATCACAGTCATCACATTTATTTGAATGAATTATAGCATGTATTTCAATTAATTATCGATCGAGAGAGAGAGAGAGAGATGACAGTTGTTACCAGCGTCTGCGCTCTCTCTACAAACAATTACTTAAAAAACAGCCATTTTACCATCGTTGCAGAGGAATATAATGTAGCGATCTAGTATCTAGGCTATTTTATTAATAAAAATCGCGGGGATGCGTTGACAAGAAGTTCATGTATGTGTCCAACGCAATCTGCGATCTTCGAACTCATACTCTCTCCTTGTGTGTGTGTGTGTGTGTGTGTGAGTAATGCTTGTTGGTTAGTGTGCATCAATTAAAGCAGCGCATTAATATGGAACGGTGATTAAACTGACTTGGAACTACCCGTGCTGTTAAACGAATTTAATCAACACCTGCCAGCCAATCAGAATCGAGTATTCAGACAGACCATGGCATAATCAATATTAACCAATCAGCATCCAGAATCAGAACTGTCTGTTTTAAAATACTTCGTAGTGACCAATAAGCATCCAGAAATACAACTATGCATTTTATAATATTTTGGATCGATCAGTCAGCATCCAGAACAAAATTATTTATTTTATAATATTTCATAGTGACCAATCAGCATCCAGGACTATCAATTATATAATATTCTATATTGACCAATCATTGACCATTTAGGACAGAAACTGTCCATTTGATGATATATCGTATTAAGCGATTAGCATCCAGGATCAGAACTATCTATTTGATTATATTCCTGAGGGATTATTTTACAACAACTATATTTTTCATAATATGTTGAATTGACCAATCAGCATCCAGTGCCAGAACTATCCATTTGATAAAGGAAATTAGAACACTTGCCAAAGTAAACAGGATATTTTTAAAGTGATAATTCACTAGTTCTCATATTTTCCTGCACATTTGTATTATTTGTATGAAATAACAGCATGAGTGAGGTGAAAAGAGAGAGAGCGAGAGAGATAGAGTTGTGTTTGTGTGAGTGTGTGTGTGCTTGCTATGTGTGTTAGTCAGCCACTTAGCCTGTGGTAATTACTATCTCAGCATGTTAAATGATCACTATAGACGCAAGTGCTACTGCAGCCCACCGGACACGCCAAAAATGGGCTTCTGTAACTACTTCCCCTGTTCTCAGTAGGAGTCGAATCAACCAAGCAAATATATTTACTGATGAATAGCCATAGGACCTCACAGCTGCTTCTCTGGGGTGAAGAAGATGCATCTGCTACTATTGGATTGTCACAGCAGAGAGTGTTTTCCAGAATGAGCTAAACTGAGCTTTGAGTGACATGGATTCGACCTGTTGTGCATGAGCTCTCATGGTAAGGAACAGGTTTACTTACGCAGGTTGTTTCCTGTTGCTCTGGCCTGAATGTTCTCGTAGTGTTGTCCATGCACCGCCAAGCTCTCCTCTCTCTCCACATGCTCTCCTGGAGCTGTCTGGCGCATCACCTGGGCCAGCGCTCTGTGGAGAAAGGCTTTATTTACTCATCTTACAAAATAAAAACTGTCAATTAATGTAGAGCAATTCAATACATATTTATACTGTTCGTGGCTGACATTTCCTCATCAAAATTGCCTTAAAGTTTGTTCAGTAGTTTATAGAAAAATGCTGAAAAGAGGCATTGCAACAATGCATTATATTAGACCAGAATAAAAGTAATAAATGTATGATAAATATATATATCTCAAACCTTTTTGATCCACTTCGAATGTTGACTATTCTATATATTACCAAATCTTGGATTCAATCTTTTTGATTGGAACTGATAGGCCACATTGATCTGAGCTTATGCACCTCAGTTTTTGATTGAAAATGTAAAATATATATATATCCAATATATATATATATATATATATATATATATATATATATATATGTGTCACGAATC
>JAFVLL020014095.1:0-54524 GCA_021397915.2 Tor tambroides | reverse complement strand
CCTTTCGCTGCCAGGTCGGCTAGGTGCCGTCTGTTAGTGTAGAAGTTTTCGTTTGCTTTTTCAGCTGGAAAAGAGAGATAGAAGAGCAAAAGCGAAGAAAATTCAATAACACTTCATTAGTCAGATGCAAAAAACAACCTGATTGCTGATTTGCGTTTTTCTTTTCTTTTTTCCTCCCCTCATAAGTACCAGATAATTACACATTTAATAGATCAAGGGTTATCACTTGTTTTTCCCAAATGAGCTGTTTTTTTCTCTGAAAATACTTGACACAACCATTTCCTCCTACAGACAACTAAAAAACTGGATGTTTCTGTAGAGAAACAGTTCACATTATTCCATTATTTATTGATCACCATGTCATTCTAAACTAGTTATTTTTTCTCATTTTTTTGAAAGATCTTCACACATACAATGACATTTCCAATTACTTTTTTAATAAATCAATTATTTTAAGCAATGGTTATTGATCAAAAGTGACACTGAAAGTCAAAACATTTATAATGTTACAAAAGACTTCTATAATGCTGTTCTTCTGAACTTTCTATTTATCAGATATTTCTGAAAATAATATATCACAAAAATATTAATCAGCACAACTGTTTTCAACATTGATGATAATAATAAATGTTTCTTGAGCAGCAAATCAGCATATTAGAATGATTTCTGAAAGATCATGTGACACTGAAGACTGGAGTAATGATGCTGAAAATTCAGCTTTGACCACAGGAATAAATTACATTTTGAAATACATTAAAATAGAAAACTGACATTTCACAACATTGCAGTTTTTACTGTATTTTGATCAAATAAATGCAGCTTTTGTGCATCAGAAAAAAACTTCAGAATATAGAGCACGAGTTTGATATTTTTGGAATTGTATGAAGGTGAATTTCAAAAATAATTGTGTGTATTCATTTATTTGTTTGTTTGTTTGTTTTCTTTATTTGAACAAATTCAATATATTTAGTGCACTGTTAAAAAAAACTCATGGTTTCTTGAAGTGAACTGAATGTCGATGCTTAAGAGTGCTTCACATATTTATAAGATGAGCTTTTAATTTGCCATTGTGAATAGCGACCAAAGTAGTTAGGCTGTTTGGTGCTGTCAACATGCTAATGCTTCTTTTTGCCTAAGGTTTCTATTTGTTTCAAGAAAATGTGTTTTTTTGAATGCAAATTAGCCTGGATTGCCTCCATCATCAAACGGAAAAATGCAGCTTTTTGCTCTACCAAAAGATGGTTTGGGATTTTATCTGTGCTGAAACCACTATTTTGAATCTGTAGTTATTGTGCACTTAAAAAACATCTCACATCTCACATCTCACTTTGCAACTGTTATTACTGTAAATGTTATTTCTGACAATATGTGTTTACAGGCAACAAATTCAGCCGCATCAACACTGACATTCAAACAGCACCTAACAGCTTCTTTGCAAAGGAGTTGCAGATTTTTTTTAAAAGATTTTTTTCTGCAAACATTTTCAACCAGTGCTGGTCAATCACTGATAGCGTGAAACACGACTTGCTAGGACCAGAGTATAAACGATTCTAATGTGTTTCCAGATGGCATCACTAATCATTTCTTTTTTTGTGCTACAACATTTTTCATAACATCCATGCAATGTTGCTAACGGAGTATCACCTTCCAACTTAAGCCAGGCCTTAATTGGGACTGACTAAACTCTGCTTGAAGTCCTCCTCATTTCAGCATGACATTTTAGACTTTTAATTAAATATCCTTCAGTTGACCTTTTTAACAGCCTTGACACCCCAATGAGTCGCAGCAAACTGCAGATCTAAAACCTCATACCAGGAGGCCAACCGCAAAATAAGGCAGCCGGACGAGAGAAGAGCTGATCTCTTTCATTGACATCAATACGCTGAGATTAACGCACATCAGAGGAAGGTAGCGCACTGAACTCAGACGCTTCAGCTCCATGACCACGGCTTGTCTTCTGGGCCTCTCTCTTACAAACTGTCCTTTTTTTTTGTTTGTTTTCCCAGTGCTCAGTCTGCACAGACAGCACTTCAGTGGATTAACAACTGAGCAGTTTCATCCGTGGCTGAAAGCCTCAGAGAATGACTGTCATCACACATTGCTGTTTCGGCTGGCTGTTTGTCTGCTGTTTGCTAACTGTCATCTCACTGAAGTCTTTTGATAGGCTTCACTCTGATGCCAGACTGATTGAGGTGAAAAGTAACAAGTAACTATGTTACTACCCAATGTTACCACTGTAAAACATAACTTAAATAATTAAATTATTTATTAATTAATTAATTAATTAATTAATTAATTAATTAATTAATTAAAAGAAAATAATCCTTCTATAATCCTTCTGACATTTATTAAAAAAATAAATAAATAAATAAAAATTAGTCCATTACTGATTACAAATAGATTACACATTTTAGGCAATGTATTCTGAATTATTTTTATTTACTTATAGATTACTTTTGGTCTAACTTGTTTATCATATAGTTTTGGATAGGAATATTTGTGCCATGTTGATATAAAAAAAATGAGAACATATATTTTATCGTTTATTATCAACAATATTAGGTGCATTAAACATCAGGATTTTTACAAACTGGGATTTGTTAAGAACCTGCAGGGGGGCTGTGAGTTAATTAAATCATAAAAGCTAATTCATCATAATCTAATTAATTAAATAATAAAAAAATGTAAATTTATAAAAGCAATACTTGAACACTAAAAATAGAAATACTTCCTTTGAAATATTCATATTGAATAAATACATATTTTAATGAAGGACTGTGACCCTGCATTGGGAGAACATGCTGTAACTCTGCAAATGTCCCTAAAACATTTAAGTCAAGACCAGACCAATATGAGACCATCTAAGATCCAGAAGATGGCCTGCCAGTACAACAAAAACATCTCAGGTCAGGACCACATGATTAGGAACTGTAGCAGAAAGTAATCACACTGAAGAGTTTCAAATATTATTTTCTTAATAATGAGCATGATTAACATATATAAATAAAATCCACATACAAGCACATTTAAGCACGGCCGTCTTACCCACAGCCTTGAGCGAAGCGTACTTGTTGACCTCCTTTCCAGGTTGAGATGGTTCATAGGGGTGGGCTACAGGTACTTGCCCAAGGGCAGGATATTGTGTCATAGCCTGCATCATAGATGAGCCAGGTCCCACACTGTTTATTTGGGCACCCTCTAAAGCAAAGAGACAGAAATAGAAACAAACAACAGAAATGAGATGTAGGTTTTTCCAACGCTATCTCACGGCAATTCGTACATGTTTTACGAGGTGGCTAATTCGGACAAATTCATACGACCTCACTCGTACGATTTAGTACAATTTGTCTAAACCCCAGTGACGGGTAGGTTTAGGGGCGGGGTTAGGTGTAGGTCATTTGTACAAATCCATACGAATTGGCAATTCGTAAAATACGTACGATTTAGCAAAAATCGTATGAATTTGTACGAGTGAGGTCGTAAGAATTCGTACGAATTAGCCACCTCGTAAAATATGTACGAATTGCCGTGAGATCGGGCTGGTTTTTCCATAAATGGTTTCATTCTAAAATAAAAGGAATCCTTCCAGAGGTGTCATGTACCTACCTACCTTATTTATTTGTTTGTTTGTTCATTTGTTCATTCATTTATTAATTTAATTTTATTTTATTTATTAATTTACTTATTTTAAGTCAAATCAGTGTCAGTCCTGGCTCATCTGGTGCCCAAAATGACAAGAAGAAAGGAGGAAAAAATATTCTTGACAACATTGCAGTTTTTTTTATATATATATATTAGAGCAGGAAGTGTTAGTCCAGTAGTACAGAAAGAGAAATGAACAACAGAAATGAGAGGTAAATCACAATAAATGTTTTCATTCTAAAATAAAAGTGATGCTTTAAGTGACGTCATGCAGTCACTGACTTATTTATTTATTTATTTACTCATATATTTGAAGGGCAAATCCAGACCTAATTTAACCACACATACATTTTTGTATGTGTATTAAATACATTTTATAAATGAAGCAAAATTGCAAGTTTGCAAGTTTGGAGAAACTCAATTGTACAGACAAACCTAGACCGACAATCCGAGTGGATGATTTCTTTTCTTTTACCTACAATAACCATACAACTTCATTATCAAAGATGCCATTTTTTTAGAAGTTGCATTAAAAATCCACTTGAGGGGGCACATGCATCTGAATGACTATGACGCTTCTGGGTACTACTTATCTTTTGTGGGCGAGCATTATTCAGGAAGGCTAAACATTGTATCAGAATCTGTTGTTCTACATTAACACCCTCAGAAGTCCTTCTCAGCGCGCGCTCTTTTGTTTAAGCACATAGCAGTTGGGATACCTCCCATCAGAGTCAGCTAAATTAACATTTAACAATATCTTAAACTGCTTGAGGCCTGTTTCATCGACCCATCAACACAACTTGTGAGTTTTCTCTTTGGTGATTCATTCTATCCCCCCAGGAAACAGATCATTAGTCATGGATTTCTGGAGCTCCAGCCAGGCTCTCCTGTGCTACTAATCGAATCCGTTTGAACTGCTAATGTCAAAACATGTTAATGCCAAAAGCACTGGCAAGCAATGGTCACAATGGAAAATTAATTGTTTTTTTGTTTTTTTCACAAGTTTTCACACTTGATTACAGCAAAGACTTTAATATTGAGGGTCGCAGATGGTGTAAATCGTAAATTCTATTCTAGAGATTGCATTAGTCGACATCTGGCCAGCTGAAGGGGGGCACAGGAGCATGGCAAATTGACTGGCCTTCTGCCGGCTGGCATGAGGGGCCAACCAGATGTTGTGGGTATTATTTCTAACCACTCTGATGAGTCGCATGAGACAGAGAAAGTACGGCCAGGCACAAGAGAGCAACTGGGAAACAATAAACCAGCATACTCGCTGTAACAGACACCATTCGACTACTTCATCCGCTGTGAATTACGAATTACGCACAAAATGAGTGCTGTATGCGTTTACGCTGGAAAGCGTGTTTTGTGGCACTGTGCTACAGTGCAATAGTGCTGCCTGATCTTTTTCTGTTCTTTAGATGTGTTTTAGTTGTTGAACTCTCCTTGACCTGTTGTTGTCTTGGAAACCTCTTCTATTTCTTCTAGCTGGATGGCTGTTTGCTACAAGATTCTACCGTCTGTATCACAGGATTGAAGGGCTCTTCGCTTAACACACACTTCAGACACTAGTGGGCTAAAGCCAAATACACCAAACAGAAACATTTGTTTTTGTTCTATTTCAGTTTTCTTTCAGACTACGGTACAAGTTGACACTGTTGGCATCCATTGTTTTATTTTATTTTTTGGTTTTAGAGGAAAGTCAACAGAGGAACAGCCTTTTACGTTCACATTTACAAATACTACCGTTCAAATGTTTAAGTTTGGTAAAATGTTTTTTTTTAAAGGAAAGGATATGACGTGTGGCCAAGTATGGTGACCCATACTTGGAATTTGTGCTCTGCGTTTAACCCATCCAAGTGCACACACACACAGCAGTGAGTAATGAACAAACACACACACACCCACCCACCCAGAGCAGTGGGCAACCATTTTTTTTGTTTATGCTGCAGCACCTGGGGAGCAGTTGGGTTCGGTGCCTTGCTCAAGGGTCTCACCTCAGTCAAGGTATTGAAGGTGGACATTCACTCCCCCCACCTACAATCCCTGCTGGACCTGAGACTTGAACCCACAACCTTTGGGTTATAAGTTTGACTCTCTAGCCATTAGGCCACGACTGCCCCACTGGGGCAGAAGAAGATCAAAAATACAGTAAAAATGGCAATCAGATCAATTTGTTGTGTCCTTGATGAATAAAAGCCTTAATTTATTTAATAATCTTTCTTGACCCCAAACTTTTGAACAGTGCACTCTCAGGGGAAGAAAAAAAAATACATATATACCTTTAGTGGGTATACCAGCTTGTCACTGGGGCAGTGCCCTAAAAAGGACAACTTTGTACCTTCTTTACACCTAAAGGGTGCATATTAATACCTTTTAAGGTAGGGATTATATACCCTTATGATATTATTATGAAGCCTTAACGGGTAAAGAAGTACGAAGGTGTCATTTTGAAAGTAGTACTGACAGTGACAAGCTGTTGTACCCCTAAAGGTATTATTATTTTTTATTTTTATTTTTTATGAGAGTGTAGTGTATTTGGCAGAGATTTTCATCCAACGCAACTTACAGTCAAGGTATACATTTTACAAGTTCATACATTCCCTGGGAATCAAACCCATTATCTTGGCATTGCTATAATGCTCCCATTTGAGCTACTGGAATGGGGTTTGTGTGCGACAGCTTTTATACGCTGCAAGCAACAAGTTTGAGAGTCCAATGTAAACACTTTACCTTGGTCTAAAGTAAAACTAAGCAGAATTGAACAGTTTCCTCACAACACTGATGTTTGTGTTAGGTTAGATAAGGGATATCAATGATACTAATTCTCATTTCAGAGCCCTTAGAGGAGATGAAAACCTACTGGTTTTAGAAATATACATCACATTAAATATAGGATGTAACAAAAATATCTATAGGAACTCTATATATCAAATATATACAGAGAGAAAATTAACCACATTATGTCTACCTGTTCAGTTCATGAATCCGCTACTAATATGATTCAAATGTGCTACAAAAAAGACACATTTAATATGTGCAGTATGGTGGTCCAAGACTAGGATTGGGAAACATTGGTCTAGATGGATTTAGAATCATACGTGTCCCACTGATAAACAGAATCTTTCTGTTCCTGAACTATAAGCAACAGTGAGTTGTTACATACCACCGCTGATGATATGAAGGCAACCAGAATAAATTTCTTGTGAAATCTAAATTAGTTAATTAAGTCCCTTCTATATGTTGCAGAAACTATAATGGCATTTCTTCTTCACTACTATCAGCCCAGTGTGTTTTTAGATGTATTTTATAACCTTCCCTTTTTTTTTTTTTTTTTTTTGGAAGAGGGTTTTCTATAGTATGGAAGCCTGTTTCTGCCACAGAATAAAAAAATAAAAAAATACTTTTTATCTAACAATTCAGACTTTTTCATATAAATTTAGAATTCTTAGAATTTTGTGGAATTCTGAGTTTATATCTCATAATTCTGTTTTTTGGTTCTGCCATGGAATAAAAAATAAAAAAGGTAATTGTGAATTTTTATCTCACAATTCTGACTTTGTTCTCAGAATTGCGAGGGGAAAAAGTCAAAACTGTAACATATAAATTCAGAATTGCGAGAAAAAAGGCCAAATTGTGAGATAAAATGACGCAATTATTTATCCCATAACAGAAACAAGCTTCCACACTATAGTGATAATTAGAAACTGTGTACATCAAATCATTTTTTAATTCATATAATCAATCATCTACATAATTTGGAAATTTTGCTCATAAAGGAAATGACTGTAAGCATAAAGGAAATAATTTCAGACAATTAGACTAGATAATCTGACAGTTCAGACTCCAGGCTCCCAAACATGACGATCCCATAAATGCATCAGTTAATATGCTTATAAACCAGGTGTGCAGAATATCTAATTAAATGTGAGGAAATTAATTATGCTGTGATCCATAATCTCTTAGGCAGTAAGATTAATTCCAGTTCTATAATCAAAAGAGGGGATGAAAATAAGTCATTATGCAGTGGAACTGTAATAAAGGCAGGGTAAAATGTCCTGTCGCAGAAAATGAAATGCCTGTCTTGGGGTTCCTGAATGATTATTGAGTGTCTCCAGAATCAATCTTTCAGACGCAGAGCTCAACCTAACGCAACCTTATCTTCACACCTAACTTCTGAAATGCTGTTTCTGTGGACTCTGTCCTGAGTTTCTAACTTGACTGTGGCATCCATTGGGTCTGAGCTGTAGGCATGGTGGCAGGTAATGGTTTTTCATATCCACTGACAGTGACAAATTTTCTTTTTGACACGGTCATTAGTCAAACGGAGTATGATACTACCTCCTGGTTATTAGTATTGATGCAAAGAGACACTTGTGGCATTATACAAAACACAACGCTAATTTACAATTGATTCACGTTATTACCATTAACCCTGAGATGCATGCTTCATATTTGGCCTAGGGCTGGGCGATATGGCCAGAAATAGTGTTATTTTTCTCTGTATCATTTGATATCAACATTTATTATAATATTCATTCAATTGGAAAGAAAATGCATTCTGCATGTTTGTTAGGCCTTAAAAATGAATATAAACAAAACTGAAGAACTGACAAAAATGTATAGCTTGAATACAACATGTCACTTTGAAGTGTTTGCTAAATGCATAAATGCCTTTTAATTTAGGGTCCAGAGAACTATGGGTTATAGTTTCAGAGAATTCTGTATTTTATGACTTACTCATAACCAAGGGGGAACTGGATCCAAATTCAGAAAAAAAAAAACAAAACAAAAAAAAACTTTTAATAAAGAAAAATCCAAAACCACACAAGAAAACTGAACAAAAACAGAATGCAAACAAAGATCAGAACTGAGACCGCCATCTAAATACTAGAGACAACAACCAAGAGTTAAAGTACAAAGAAAAACAAGGGCTATTTATGCAGGGGAAAATAAGGAAACAAGGAATGGCAGAATACAATCAATGAATTAATCAACCAACAGAGAAACTAGGAAAACAAACAGGAAACACAATTTCAACATGAATGTCCAAAACAAGGCACAGAACATGCAATATGACAATTTAATAAAATATTGTCACGTGTCTAATACAATTAATTCTTTAAAAAAAAAAAAAAAACTTTTAACAATTGAATCAAACTTTTAAAAATGCAATGAAATTAGTAGTAGTAGTAATATTTTGATATTTCAATATACAATCGTATAGTACAACATAGCAGAAATATATTACTTTGTATATTTAATTTTTTTGTTTGATCAAATCATTTTTTGGCAGTTTGCATTTAAATATATTTCTGTCATAATTTCTTATTACCAAACTTATTTTTGGCAGTTTTTAGTTAAAATCTTTGAAATTCTGCATGTATCTGCTGATTTTATCTGACGATTTTATTAAATGAATTGGTGAAATGCTGGTGAAGCAGATCTGGAGATGAAGTTTATGCATTCATGCTCTCATACAGTGAAAACTGAAAACATGACAAGCATCACACGGCCTTCAGTATGTGCAGATGAAACTGCGTCACTCATTCATGTAGAGACATGAAGAACATGCAGACTTTTTAGAAACACAATGTACCTGATTCTGGTGTATTTTTTCCAATAAATATCAATACTAATTTGTCACTCATCCATAATTAGGCCTCATGCCTTTTACAGGACAGACAAGTCTGTGTTTCTTCACACTAGTATTCAAGCATTGATTAGCAGCGTGTTTATCCAATATGCAGTGTAAGAAGCTTAAAGACAGTTTTTAACATCACATATTCACTGTTGTAAATGAATAATTCCCTCGTGTCTACAACACAAATTTAACAAAAAGCAACGGATAGTGGAAAGGAGATGATTTCTATTATTTGTAGCCCACAATCCATCCCATTTTTCAGATAATTGGATTGGCTCACTGTCCATACAGAACAATCACACCCCATGAGAAGACGCAACAGAGGCAACATGGGTTTGGGAATAACTAGCCTCTGATTCCTCATCTGTAGAGATGAATCTTTAGTTTCTTTGGCCTTCTTTGTAGCTTTGCCATGCAGACACCAATCCAGTAATGAGTAGGCTTGATTCAGGATGCCATAAGGGCAGCGGATCATTTTTCACAATTGCCTGGTCCCTCATTTGGGTGGATACAGTATAAAAACATTTTGTGGAGAACAATCATTCCATGCAAAGATGATGAAACTCACATCAATCAGTATATTTGTCTTCTGGTTTTTAGGAAAAATATGTGAACATACTTAAAAGTAATTTCTTGAAGAATCAAACTGCAGAAGATATTTTTCTACCCAACACAAATGTTCTTGAATTTATTTTAAGCATGTCTTAATATTTTACTAAAACAACAAAACAAAACTGCTGCTAAAAGGGATAGTTCACCCAAAAATATAAATTCTGTCATTATTTTCTCACCCTCATGTCTCTCTAAACTTGTATGACTTCTGTGGTGGACCATAAAAGAAGATATTTTGAAGAATGTTGGTTACCAAGCAGTTTTGTTGAGCAATGACTTCACATAAAAAAACAGACATTTTTCAAAATATCTTCTCTTATGTTCCACAGAAGAAAAAAAGTTAGTTATGTTATGGTTCAGGTGATTGGCTCAAAAATACATTTCGAAACACTCATGACCAAAGATATCACTTGCCATGAATATGAATGATAATGCGGATCGGTAGACCTCCTTGGCTGGTCAGGGGCTAAATAGCAGACAAAGCTGCTTGTATTTAGATAAAAATAGATTTCAAGTGACAAAACTATAAAGGCTGGAGTGACAGAAATTGCTGTAATTTGTGAGAGGTTCAGAGAGAGAGAGAGAGAAAGTGAGTGGCCGCTTATCTGGGAGGAGATGTCAGCTATGCGTGAGATGTCACCCAGCTTTGGGTTCTCATCATTTCGCTCTGCCAGAATGTCTGATTGGAATTTAGCCCATTTTTGAAGAGACCAACTTAATGAATGTGCCAGTTTTAGTTACGTTACATGCACAGTTCGATTCCCTCCTGGACTGTGATTCAGAAGCCTTATGTAACGCAGCTAATAAATGACGGAGGTCAGCTTTGGGAGGAAAAAAATGCATGAGACATTTTTGTCAATACCTAATAGAAAAACATGCTTCAGTGCATATAGCAACAAGAGATATATTGCCCTTAGGAGATGTGTTAGTCAGACCAGTGCTGAATTTTTCATGAAGAAAACAATAATCAATACACCTGCACTTTTTCCAATAAATAATACATCTAAAATTACCAAACGCTCTTTAGATCACAGGTTTCTGGACATAATGAATTATTCATCATTTCAACTGCGCACATAAATTCAGATTCTTAAATAAAGTCACAAGTTTGTTTGTGTTTATAATCAGCATATTTTGTGAATTTATGGCATATTTTAATTACTTCTTTAATTCTGCATCTGGAATGTACTTGAAGTACATTACGCAGTACACACAGGAGGGTTCGTGTACAGAGAGACCAAAAGTAAAAGTTCAACAACATCAAAAGAACTTTTTTTTAAAACATCCAACTCCAGTATTTGTGATATTAAGTTTTAGTTTGAAGGAGCCCACTTAATGCTGTATCTCAATGATAAAAAGAGATAATGAATACAGAAATTGGGCTAATTACAGCCTTATTTCCCACTGGTCAAAAACAGATATCAGTGCCAAGCTAATTACTTTAGAGAGGGGCATGAAATTACATGTTGTGTCTGATAAAAACAGTCTTAACTAAATAGTGCAGGGTATGAAGAGAACACGTTTGACACATCAGTAACGTCCTCACTGTAGCTGTAAAACACAAATCATTGAGATTCTTAGCTCAAACCTTTTTAATGGAGACATAAACAAAATGTTATCAATGATATCAATGGGCTAGTTTAATGAAAAGGGGATTTTGTGTCCTTTTTTAAAGTTCCAGTGCCTATTCATAATGTCATGTTAAAGCAAGATTCTCCTTCGTGGTTTGTTACTACATGAGGGTGAGTAAATGATGACTGAATTTTCATTTTTCATTGAACTATCCCTTTAAAACAGAAGGACACAAAAGTATTCTGGAAATAAAAGAGACCTGCTCAAATGAGTCAAAGGGAGTCAAAAACAGACACAGATAGTCTGCAAGGCCTCATTAAAAATGCAGTAGAGTATTTTGGGATCTAAACACAATAGTGGCATGGCAAGGGCATTGTCACACAAAGATAACTTTTGAACCAGCCTGAAAAGTGGAACAGAAGTAATGGATTTATCATCTGCAGAACATTCCACTGCATTCCATGAGCCTTTCATATAGGAAAGCATGATATCCTGTACATGTGTATGTATTGGAAATGTAAAAGCCTGGCTGGTGTCTGTCTGTGGTTCCTCTAATTTCAGGTTTGTTAAGACCTTCAGCCTCTCCTGTTACAAATGACAGGTTAACTGTCAAATGTCTGCCTTAAAATAAATCCACTTTTTTTTTTAGTTTCTTGCACAGAAACCCTATAACAAGTGTTACTGGCAGCATCAGCTTAATCAATATTTTTTACTTGTTTTTCAGTACAAATGTGTAAAAAGTTATTCATCCACAAGTCATAAAGGTCAATTTTTTTGAAACTGAGATTTATACATCACAAGCCGAATAAATGAGGCTTCCATTGATTTATGGTTTGTTAGGATAGGACAATGTTTAGCCGAGATACAACTATTTGAAAATCTGAGGGTGCAAAAAAATCTAAATATTGAGAGAATTGCCTTTAAAGTTGTCCAAATGAAGTCCTAAGCAATGCATATTACTAATCAAAAATTAAGTTTTGATATATTTATGGTAGGAAATGTAGAAAATATCTTCATGAAACATGATCGTTAATCCAAAATTTGTTAAACGTATATAAAACATATTTCTATATTTTCATGTGAAGACAAGACAAAGTGCTGATTAAATGGATAGACTTGTTAGACTTGTTAGACTTACTTTATTCTGTGAAACACAGAAGACGATATTTTGAAGAATATTGGTAACCAGACCATTTTGTTGACCATTGACTTCCACTGTATGGGCAAATAAAACACTGAGAAATTTCCCAAAATATCTTCTTTAATGTTTCACTTTAGAAGGAAAGCCATACAGGTTTGTAATTTTCTGGGTGCTGAACAGTGAAAATGTGGTTCAATCTTCACCACCACTATATCATAATGAAGGCTTTGTGCACCTACACTGTGTTGTTGGGGCTTTCTTAAATGCCCTGTTGTCATTTCTGTCATGCATGAATACCCTTTCTATTCCTTGTTTGGTATTTTTTTTAAAGGCTTAGCATGTGATTCAACAGCAAAATGGCAGTAGAAAACAGGACAAGCTCTGACTTATTTTGATTTCTTCCTGATCTGCCATTACATGACTCATTACACACTCCACAAAACTCCACACGTGGGCAGCCATCTTAAATTTGGAAACCCACGTCTGCATATTCATCTCTCTCCAGGAAATTTGGATGTTGTGCTGTCAGTGGCCCATTGGTTTAGGATAAGTATGCCACATATGGACATGGACCCTAGTATGCCTCAAAGACTCAATGCATGAATGTGTGGCTTGCACATTCCACCACACTCTCAAAAATAAAGGTTCTTTATTGGCATCGAAGGTTCCATGAAGAACTTTTAACATCCATGGAACCCCTCTATTATACAAATGGTTCTTTATAGAGATTTTTTAAAATGTTCTTTACACTAAGTAAAAATGGTTCTTTTAAGAACTGTTCACTGAAAGCTTCTTTGGGGAACCAAAAATACTCCTTCTATGGCATTGCTGCAACCCTTTTATTTTTAATAGTGCACATCATCAGACATTTCATATAATAAACAAAGACCACATGTCTTATTTTGTTTTTCAGATAACATGAAAACTTTAGATGACACTACTTCCTAAAGCTTTAGTGTACTCTCTCACTGACTAAGTGAAGAAAGCTTCCCTGCTTTGTGCCTGACAGGCTGACGAGACCTCAAACCCTAGCCTTACAAGTCTCAAGTTGTTTTTATTTCCCTGGTTTTTATCGCCAGTACTGTGCTCTGTTCAGAGAAAGGCATGCCAGCAAACAGGGTAAATAATAGAGGATTTGGTGAATATCAATAAGACTGTGAGCATATCTTCTGCAACTCTTTGGTAATCTTGCCTTGTGGCGGCCTAGTAGACATACATGTTTCATCTTCTGACACTCCTTGAACTTTCAGCCTGTCTCTTGCCTTTTTTTATGGCTCTCTTCATTTGGTGAATTCCAGCAGAACAATGTGTCTATTGCAGAGGCCTTATGGAAATAAACTTAACTTTCCGCTGTGGCTTGGAAGAGGCATTGACATGTTAAAGTCTCAGGCCACAATTATTGTAAACAATCAGTATTTTCTAAATAATTTTACAAACAAATGTGATTTTCAAATCAAATTTCTGTTGTGTTCTGCCTGTACTGAATCATTAGTATGGTACCGCCTCATGTGGTTATTATCCATAAATATTCAATACCCGTCCTTAAATTCAATAAATATTAATGGACAGAGATTGGTACAGCATTACCCATTACCCACCCTCAAATATTCCCAGAGTTATTAGTACTACTGTTTGCTCCTCCGCAGCAAATGGCTTCACTTTGTACCGATGCAGCCTTGAGAGACAGACAGACCAGGATTGGAAAAATGGGTAACAGCAGAAACATGTTATTTGATTTTCAATGAGCCACGCCACAGTGACCAGAGGGCATAACATGGGAATACAAAATGTATGCTACATGAAACTAATGGAGCAATCAAAATACCCTGAAAATACTAAAACAACTGCCTTAGACAAGAGTTTACAGTTGATTTGTTTAAAGATGCTACTTGTTTTAATATTTTGCATCAAATTACATCGAATATTCAGGTGTGGATTGAGAGTTCAAATGCTTTTGGGGCCACATCATTATATGTTTCACTAAAAACATTGTTTGAACTCAGTTTAATAATGTTTTTATTATTATTATTATTACTGAGGACAAAATGCATAATACATGTGTAAATCTAGTGTTTTGTTTGGAGGGAAGGCCATTAAAAGGCATTTTTGCGTATACTATTTCAGTGCAAACCCCTATGATTTAAAGGCTGGTTTATAGATCTCCATCTGGCTTAAAAAAAAAAAGCTGACCCAAAAATGAAAATTTGCGGAAAATGTACTCACCCCAGGCCATCCAAGATGCAGATGCAGTTTTTTTCTTTATCGAAACAGATTTGGATAAATTCAGAATTACATCATTGCTCACCAGTGAATCATCTGCAGTGAATGGGTACCGTCAGAATGAGAAACTAAACAGTTCATAAAAACATCACAATAATCGACAAGTAATCCAGACAACTCCAGTCCATCAACATCTTGTGAAGCAAAAAGCTGCATGTCTGAAACAAATAATCCATAATCCATAATGAGTCTTCCACCGGTGAGAAAGTTAATGTTAGTGGTTTGAAGTTAAAAACTTTTTAATAATAGATTTGTTTATTATAAACATGCAGATTTTCACTTTATAAGATGTTAACTGATGGACTGGAATCCTCTTGATTACTTGTGGATTATAATTATGTTTTTATCAGATGTTTGTTCTCTCAATCTGAGGCACCCATTCACTGCAGAGGATGCATTGATGAACAAGTGATGTAATGCTAAATTTCTCCAAATCTGTTCTGGTGAAGAAACTAACTCCTCTACATCTTGGATGGTATCAGAAAAAAATTTAGGCCTTTTTTTGGGAGGGGGTTGGGTGAACTATGTCACATTCACTGTTGTTCTACATAGTGACATGGTGCGAAACATTTTTCCATACAGATTTTGCTCAAGTTGATCGCGCAGATTCACCATCTCAAGCCAGTCTGCTAGGTAGACTGCTAGGTAAACATTTAATGAAGCAATGATAAAAAAAAAAAATTCAGAAAGCCTATGCAACTAAACAATATCAACACAATTCCTAATGGTTGTGTTTTTCTGTTTATTTCATAAGGGAGTAAAATGGTTCAGTGCTGTAAACAAACACTAACCACAATCAACCTGAAAAAGATAGATTGAAAAAAGTTCAAAATCAGCATACATTAATAAACTCCTCAGTTTATCTGATCTGAACTGCCTCACTCCCTAAATGCTAAACATAGTAATAACCTGATTTTTTTTTTTTTCTCTCAGTAAATGCTTCAAACACTCGGTCCAGAAACTCTGGAAGATGAAATACCCTCCAGACTAAATTCTGCCACTGAAGAATGTAGACCAATAAAAAAAGTGAAGTGGACCCATTTCTTACAGCGGTGCCATAAAATCCAGATTGGACTGACCCACTTCAGGAGTGTACATCACCACTGGGCTTACATTTTGACTGAGAGGAAGTGGTCTGACAGCCACTCAATGACATGGTTTTTAAGTTGAGAGGAAATACTTCTCCCCTGCTTGACCACCTGCGGCAAAAAGAGGCCACACTACCGTAAGTGCTCCTGTTGCGGTGGGAGGCTTGTGCCATGGAGAAATGATTGGAACAGGAAGTAGCACTCATGTGCCACACAGTCACCTGTCAGTTGTCCGGCACGCCAGGGGGACAGCATGTTGACACCTTTGCACCTGGTGAAATGCTTGAATAAATGCACAGCCAGACTGTAATGGACAAAGAGCTCTTATTTGTATCGCTTTATTTAACATCACATTACTTTAATTGTTTGGAGTCAGTGTAATCATTGTGAAATTGGGCTCTTTGAAATGACATTCTTTGAAATGGCATTTCTTAAGATGCTATTTTTTTCTGATGATGCTGTCTTGTTTACAGACAAAGTCTGCATTGATTTAGACTTTGAATGTCCTTCTGTCATTCTAACTGTGCTGTTCAAACACAAAGTGAAGAATGATTTTCAAGCTGTTTATGACGGCTCTGCACTTGCATAACAATAACAGCTCTCGTAGGGTGCCATTATGCTACCAGAATACATTTGGACAAGTACTGAAGCTATAGGACATGTACAAACCAACAATCCACATTTGAAAAACACTGCAAAAAATTATGCTTACAACTACTGAGCTGTTCAATATATGATTATGAATTCTCTCTCTCTCTCTCTCTCTCTCTCTCTCTCTCTCGTCTATATAATTTTTGTTTTTGGAATTATAAATTATTCTCAGCATACAAACTATTCTCAGAAAATTTTTTCAAAATTTTAAAGCTTTTGTTAGATTAATATGACTTTAATTTTTTATATCATAGCTTAGAGGTACACTTACAATGTACACTAATTATGTTTTGTAGAATTTAGCTTTTCATGACCACCCTCCCTTTTATCTTTATAAATAAAAACAGGCTGTTTTTGCTGCCATGCCTTTAAGAAAAGCCTCTTTGCATGTGGAATCATAAGTTACAGTTCACTGCTCTTTTGCTTGGGATGCAGCTTTGCTGATGGGTCAAATATACAGTAGTTTTTAACTTTTCTAATATCTCAATACCAGCCTCTTCCCAAAGCCTGCATTACATGTGACAGGGTCACAAAATAATCTGCACTGATAATACTATGGACCCTTTATGCAAACTGTGATGACACAGTTTCCTTTTTTTACCTTTTTTTTTTGTAAATCTATTTTTTTTCCTCTTAATTTGTCCTAAATTAAATAGAACTGATGCTATGTGAGTTTATCTAATACAAAGTCTGAGGGAGTGACTATCATGGATTGTTTCCTTTGCATTTGGGGCAAATGAGAACACAATTTTTAAAAGGGTCCATACCACTATACTATTATAGTGGCCACAATTTAACTAAAACTATGATGAATTAATAAAATGTGTCCATAAATTTATAAGTCGTGGGAACAAATTCTTAATTTGCGACCATGGTATTTTTTTTTTTCCACATGTCATGTGCAGGCTTCCATACCAAACAAACTGATAGTATAAGACTGACTAGAACAGTGATCTTACATAAACTAACAAGATCCTCTTTTTTAACCAGCCGCTCTCTTTGGCTTCGTTAGATGGCTATGCAGAGCAGTAGGTGCTACACACTACCCATTCTGCTTATATTACTTCACAGGTAATGTTGACCTGTAAATATGGACTGTCTTATGTTAATATTTCTGGGATCTGACAGATTTTAAAACAAGTCATTTTTTCTGCATCTTATTGGTGCAGTCTGTAATATTGACAGCTAGTGGTTGAAATGATTACTGCAGTCCAAATTCAAAATATTGGAGAGAGTTGTTTCTCCTGCCAGGACATGCAGCAGGAACGACCACAACTGACAATAGAAGGCGACCATCCTGTAAGTTGATGAGTTGATTTATCCACATTTTAATATGCCTCTGGTCATGCTATTTAGATGGACGCTGATGCTTTGTAGGTTGGGTAGAATCTGCAATCTCTGTCCCAGTTTGTTGCTGGCTTCCATTGCAGAAATATGCTGTGTTTTTTGCCAACTGGCAACCCAGGGTTTTGAAATATTATTGGATAAATTGGCAGTGGGCGGAATCACAAAAACAGACATTCCGACATGGAATGCACATTTCAAAGTAGAAAAACTGGCGAATAAAGTATGTGAACTTAGCATGTTTCTGAAATATCTGCAAACATGTGGCATTTTTATGCTTCAACACAGTCAAAAAATTACATACAGCACATATAAAAGATCAAATTGAACTCCTCATAATGTGACTCCTTTAACATGAAGTGGGCAACTGCTCCTCTACAATCATCTATGGCCGTTTTCAGCTCAATCTGTGGGAGTGTTTGACTGATGGTGGGATGTATGAAGGTCTGAAGCAATCCACCCCCTATTGTGACACAGCTCTCAAAGAGCCAATTTGGGCCCGATAAAAAAGCAGCCTTTCTCAGCTCTCATCTTCTCAACAGTTGCTTTAGCAGTGTGAGCTCCATGCACCCTCTGACGAGCCAGACGTGCGATTTATGTCACAGCTCCAATCGGGGATTATTTATATGTTTTGCTTGTTTTTGATGGTGTGTAATTTTTTTCTAATTATAATGTGTTAACTTGGAGCCTATGCGATCTGAGAAGTCCATACCATTGCTTGCCAGTCATCGCAGCCTTCCTCGGATGCCGTTGATTTACATAGCCACCTACCTGTCAGCACGTCGACTGGCAGGAAATTAACTGATAATTATTCGAGGGGGGAGGCGGGGATTAGAGGGAAGAGGGAACTCTGTTTAAGATACGATAATTGATCTGACTGCCCGGGCTCTACCTGTCCCTGCCTAAATTCATTAAAATCAATAACAGTAATTTCAGCTGCGCTCTCAAACCCTCCCCTAGCATATTTTAGTCAGAGTTTAGCACCATTACGAGAGACTACGATGAATAAACTGCTAAGTAGAAGAGTGGCCACTCATTTCTCAGCCATGTTCAACTCACAGCATTACAAAATATTATTATAGTGAAGGTGTCAAATGGCTGTACGATGGTATTTTGATATACAGTGGAGTCCAAAAGTCTGAAACAAACTTGCAGAAATGCTTCCCTTTTGCATTTAATGATTTTTTTTCTTTGAAAAAATGAACTAACAGAATGAATGAATGAATGAATGAATGAATGAATGAATGAAATTTATCAAATTCCCAAAACCTGCTGTTTATTCCCATGTATAAATTAAATTTCCAATCCCAGATTTTCAATGGGACAAATCTCAGAAAGTGAAGCACTAATAATAAAATTCTCACCAATATCAGTAAGCTGATAATTATTTTAAAAAGTAATTTTAAAAGCTTTAGCTATTTTAACATTATAATGCACAGTATGAAAATTTGATATTTACTTTGATCATGGTACTTTGATATAGAGACCTCTAGCAAAAAATTAGCACCAAAGTCCTTCTATTAATGATCTTATCAGCATAACAGCTTCTGTGAAAAATGTAACTAAAAAAAAAAAATTGTCAAAATCCTAAAACCTGTTGTTTATCCAATCCAAAAAGAAAAAAGAAAGAAAGAAAGAAAGAAAGCAAAAAGCGAAAAAGAGCATTGTAAAGAGCATAAAATAATTTTAAAGGTCAAATTTAAATGCAAAAATCAGAGAAATGAGTATTATTACATATCCAATATCAGTCAATAAGTTAAAATAAAAAAAATACCAGATGAGCAATATGGCATAGATATATTGTCCATCCCTAGTCTCAGACTTTTAATAACCAAAAACCACCGTTTCATCACTGCCCTCCTAGTGACACATTTTTTGGCAAATATTTAGGAAAAGTTTGTGATATGCTGAAACTACATGACAAGTACCTGTCATTTTGAGATTGATGTGTGGACGAATTTACGAGCAGATTTATTTCCCATCATGCTAAATGGGCAATCACTAGCAACATTTATGCATCTGGCACATCACCCATCTGATCCCATTATGATGGTTTATTTTGCCTTTTTATTTTGTATTTTTTCATGAAGAAGAAAAACAATGGTCAGCAAACTCTTACACCATCTCCATGGAAACAAGCAGTGCAGCAAACCAGGTAAAGCTGTCTGTGTAACTAAACCAAAGCTGAACTCAAGGACTTCTGACAGGAATATTCACTCCTGGTAAAATTTCTTCTGTTGTGTTTCTCTACTGTATGCACAGAGAACGCATAGCATTATTATAATCTGGATTCATCAGCAACGACTTAACTCAGCTGCAGTCTTACGAACTCCACACAGTACTGCATTTCGATTCATCTTCATGCCGCTTTCACCTCTAACAGTTATTTAGTCCTTTAAGCTTGCTAAAAACTCCTCTAAGCTGTTCTGATGTGTAAACAGTAGACTGAGAGTTGATTAGGTTAACTGGCATAGTAATGAGTCACCGTTAGTTTCTTTGCCCAGCGGATTCTGAGTTTAAGCAGATTCTCATGAGTAAAACTGTGCTGTACAAACACTGGCTCTGGGGGTGAATTAATTATATATCATTGCTGTCACCTGTTTAAATAAAAACAGCCTCTCAGCTTGTGCTGGTAAATGTTTGGACCAGAGCTTTACTGCAAAACTGTGGGCATCCCAGACTTATTGTGCAAGTTAGATCTGTATGGTACTGGAAATTGTAGTGGTTGGGCAGTAAATACATAAAGCAGTCAAGCCAAACCAAGTCTGCTTGGTTAACCCAGATTGCTGGACCGGGACTATGAATTGCATTCCAGCGACTGATTTACTCATGCTAATTCTCTGTTTGTCCAGCCACTAGATGACTCAGTTTTGAGAATACTGATGTAATTTCAAGTCTGTGTATTGCAGAAGCGAGGTATTTTTGGGCTTTTGCCTCGTTATTAGATACATTTGAGAGTGACAGGAATTTTTTGCCTGTGCCTGTGAGACAGTCTGAGGAGGAGGAGATAGACCATTCATAGAAAGATAGGTCCTGCCTTTCAATTAAATTAACCAGTCGCCTCATTAATAACGGCATCATCCAGGGAGTCAAGATTTGGCTAGATTCGGCTGTTTGAAGGTTTAACTACACCGTTATTTGTACAAAAAGCACCTTTCTTCTTTCATGGCAAAAACATAGCACTATTGTGATATCCTAATCAAAAGAGTTGTCTTAACCACTCAGCACTATGCTAAGCTAGTAGGCTAAGCTGTTAGCTTGATAACTGAAGGTTAACTGAAAACAAAAAGACAGGGAAATATTTTATTTCCCAATTTTTAGCTCTGGTGATGTGTAAAATGTGACATAAAAGACATTAATGAAGATATTTTCATGATTAAGATCAATCTGAAGAATACAGTTTATTAGCCTGACTTGAGCTAAAGATGGTTGGAGAATTACTAAAAACAAAATAGCTACCCTATTTAAAAATATCTATACCCTAGCTAAAAACCTACCGTTCAAAAGTTTGGGGTCAGTATCAGTATATATTCAGCAAGGATTAAATGAATTTACTAAAAGTGACAGTTACAGATACAGATTACAAAATTACAAAATGTCACTGTTTCCACAAAAAAAAAAAAAATGTTAAGCAACTGTTTTTAATAATAATATGTATCAGCATTGATAATAATAAGAAATGTTTCTGAGCAGCAAATCATCATATTAGAATGACACTGAAGACTGGAGTAATGATGCTGAAAATTCAGCTTTGCATCACAGAAATAAATTACGTTTTAAAATACATTAAAATACAAAATAGTTACTTTAAATTGTAAGAATATTCATTTAAGTATTGATTGACTGATTGGTTTTTTACTGTAATATTGATCAGATATATGCAGCTTTTGTGAGCATAAAAAACAAACAAACAAACAAATCATTTTGACCCCAAACTTTTGTATATTTGTGCATATTCAGGGCCAGAGCTAAACTTGTCACCCACATGAGCACCACAGTGCAACAGCTCTGTCACTAGTTTCTATACTTCACTCTTCTCACCTTTCATAAATGACATGGCTCTCGACTTTGCTCTCCTTTGCTTCATATGTGTAACCTTGTTTAACACAACAAGGCCAAGCTAGCCCCATGGTCCCAGTGTGGCAACAGTCAGCACTTCTTGAATAAACACTTTAATGGTTTTGTGGCCGCAGAGCCTTGAATGTGAGCAGGCCGGTGGTTTAGACTTCTGTCCCTGTTTTGTACAGCGAGATGTCTGAGTTCCCTGCAGACGGCTCTTCTCTCATAATGTTATTTCTCCCCTGTTGGTACAGACAGCTCTTTAGAGGAGCAACACCTGCATGTCGTTCCGCTCTGCTCCGTTGCACTTTCAGCAGCAAGCACAATCACTCAGCCAGCCTGTTAACATACATTCCCCATTGCCTCTCAAGTGTTGCAGAAAAAACATGGGTGTAAACTACAGATTTCACTCTCTGGCTCAGAGCAGACAGCTATCTTTAAGTGCTCGATTTGTTTTCTTTCCATGAAATCCCTTTCTTCCATCTCAGAGAATGAGTGGAGACCAATGGAAAAAGTCAAGCTTGCATCTTGTATTGTGATAACAGCAGAACATCAACAAAGTGCTTTTCACTTCCACCTAAATTCAGAAATTACTCTCCCTGTCCACATTTAAAGGAATAGTTCACCCAAACAATGAAAACTCGCCCTCAGGCCATCCAAGATGTAGATAAGTGTGTTTCTTCAAAAAACAGATTTGCTCAGCAATGTTCACTCTGTATTGAATGGGTGCCGTCAGAATGAGAGTCCAAAACAAGCTCATCTTCATCAAAGATGGCCTGAGGGTGAGTACACTTTCAGCCAATTTTCATTTTTGTTTGCACTATTCTATAGTAACAGCTGTCAGACCACTGAATTACAGTGTGGTAAAATAAAAGCCAGCAGACTTTGTGCAGCAATTTATTTATGCAAACATGCCTTACCAGGCACGTCAGAGTGTTTGCATGAGACTCACAGGCTATAAAAAGAGCATACGACATCTGCTACAACTGCTTTTCTGACTTTCATTAGGAGGCCATCAAATAAAGTGTAACTGTTTGACTCGACGCAAGGCGTATTGATCTAAACAACTGGGAAACAGATCGGGAAACCGTCAGCACCATGGCAACACTGTGACATGCCACAAGACAATGTTAGTAAATCAGTGCTGTCTGTGGGCTGAACTTTATTGAATTAGACTTCCTAGCTTGTAATATTTCATTTTAATCATTATTTATGGAGGAAGCTGTGATTGTTTTTCATGCCAGATATCTTTTGGCAAATGGCATATTCACATTGACTTGCGAAGCAATGTTTAATCATTTTTACCTCGGCTAAATTAAAGCAAGTTATATTTAAGCATTAAGATACTGTATGGCCTCAATTGCCTTGTGACTTTAATAAAAATCGTTTCTACAAATTAAAAATATCAAGAACACAAATTTTCATTAAAACATTATTTTATTTGGCAAATTCATTCAGGTCTATCCTTATAGTAGATATCATGAATTATTATTTGTTTTGACCAGTCGGAAGCCAGGACCAGAAATAGGCATTTTATAATATAATGTATTGACCAATCAGGATCCAGGACCACAACTATCTGTTTTATAACATTTTGTAATGTCCAGTCAGCATCCAAAACCAGAGCTACCCATTTGTATATGTTATATTGACCAATCAGCTTCCTATGAATGAACCATTTTATAATATTCCATTTTGAGCAATCAGCATCCAGGAACATAACTATCCATTTTTTATATATTCAGTATTATCCAATAAGCATCCAGGATCAGAACTGTCTGTTTTAAAATATTTTGTATTGACCAATAAGGACTAGAACTATGCATTTTATAATATATTGGATTGACCATTCAGCATCCAGGACAAGAACTATCCATTTTATAACACACTGTATTAACCCATCATTGACCATTTAGGATAAAAACTATCTGTTTTATGATATATTTTATATGGTTAATATATGATATATATTAACCAATCAGCATCCAGGACCTGAACTATCCATTGTAGTATATTCCTCAGCGATCATTTCAGAGCAACAATATGTTTTAAAATATATTGTACTGACCAATCAGCATCCAAAACCAGAACTACCCATTTTATAATATTCCATATTGACCAATCAATCCAGGATTGGAACTATCTATTTTTTTTTTTATTCCGTATTAACCAATCAGCATCCAAGCTCAGAACTGTCTGTTTTAAAATATTTTGTATTGACCAATAAGCATCCAGGTCTAGAACTATGCATTTTATAATATGTTGGATTTGACAGCATCCAGGACAAGAATCATCTGTTTTATAATATTCATATTGACCAATCAACATCCAAGACAAGAACTATCCATTTTATAGTACACTGTATTGACTAATCAGCATCCAAGACTAGCAGTTATAATACTCTGTCAAGACCGCATTTAGCACCGAAACTATCTTTTTTATGATATATCATATTAACCAATCAGCATCCAGGACCAGAACTATCTATTTACAACCCGATTTCCGGAAATGTTGGGACGTTATTTAAATTTGAATAAAATGAAAACTAAAACACTTTCAAATCACATGAGCCAATATTTTATTCACAATAGAACATAGATAACATAACAGATGTTTAAACTGAGAAATTTTAAAATGTTATGCACAAAATGAGCTCATTTCAAATTTGATGCCTGCTACATGTCTCAAAATAGTTGGGACGGGGGTATGTTTACCACGGTGTAGCATCTCTTCTTCTTTTCAAAACAGTTTGAAGATGTCTGGGCATCGAGGTTATGAGGAAGTTTCTAGGTTGGTGTTGGAATTTGGTCCCATTCTTGCCTGATATAGGTTTCCAGCTGCTGAAGAGTTCGTGGTCATCTTTGACGTATTTTTTGTTTAATGATGCGCCAAATGTTCTCTATAGGTGAAAGATCTGGACTGCAGGCAGGCCAATTCAGCACCCGGACTCTTCTACTACGAAGCCATGCTGTTATATGTGCAGTATGTGTGGTTTGCATTGCCCTGCTGAAATATACAGGCCTTCCCTGAAATAGACGTACGTCTGAGTGGAGCATATGTTGCTCTAAAACCTTCATATACCTTTCAGCATTCCTGGTGCCTTCTCAGAAACATGCAAGCTGCCATTCAGCATGCACTTATGCCCCCCATACCCATCAGAGATGCTGGCTTTTGAACTGAATGCTGATGACATGCTGGAAGATTTCCCTCCTCTTTAGCCCGGAGGACACGGCATCCGTGATTTCCAACAAAAATGTCAAATTTGGACTCGTCTGACCATAGAACACTTTTCCACTTTGAAAACATCCACTTTAAATGAGCCTTGGCCCACAGGACACAACAGCGCTTCTGGACCATGTTCACATATGGCTCCCTTTTTGCATGATAGAGCTGTAGTTGGCATCTGCAGATGACACGGCGGATTGTTTACCGGCCGACCGTTTTCACAAATATTCACAGAGCCCATTTAGTAATGTCAATGACAGAATCATGCCGATGAGTGATGCAGTGTCGTCTGAGAGCCAAGCTGGTATCAGCAAGGTCTTCGGCCTTGTCCCTTACACACAGAGATTTCTCCAGTTTCTCTGAATCTTTTGATGATGTTATGCACTGTAAATGATGAGATTTGCAAAGCCTTTGCAATTTGACGTTGAGGAACATTATTTTTAAAGTATTCCACAATCTTTTTACGCACTCTTTCACAGATTGGAGAGCCTCTGCCCATCTTTACTTCTGAGAGACTCTGCCTCTAAGACATCCCTTTTATAGCTAATCATGTTACAGACCTGATGTCAATTAACTTAATTAGTTGCTAGATGTTCTCCCAGCTGAATCTTTTCAAAATTTCTTGCTTTTTCAGCTCTTTGTTGCCCCCGTGCCAACTTTTTTGAGATCCGTAGCAGGTATCAAATTTGA
This sequence comes from Tor tambroides, assembly GCA_021397915.2. Classification (NCBI taxonomy): domain Eukaryota; kingdom Metazoa; phylum Chordata; class Actinopteri; order Cypriniformes; family Cyprinidae; genus Tor; species Tor tambroides. The sequence continues at coordinate 28,573 of JAFVLL020014095.1, read as the reverse complement.
AATAAGCTCATTTAGTGGATAAAATTGTAAAATTTCTCTGTTTAAACATTTGTTATGTTCTCTATGTTTAATTGTGAATAAAATATTGGCTCATGTGATTTGAAAGTCTTTTAGTTTTCATTTTATTCAAATTTAAAAACTGTACTACATTCCAGAATTCGGGTTGTAATTATATTCCTGAGTGATTATTTTACAACAGCTTTATGTTTTATAATATATTGAACTTACCTATCAGCACCCAGTATCAGAACTATCCATTTTATAAAATAAATGAGAACACTTGCCAAAATAAACAGGATATTTTTAAAGTGATAATTCGCTCGTTCTCATATTTTCCTGCACATTTGTATTATTTGCATGAAATAACAGCATGAGTGAGGAGAAAAGAGAGAGAGCGCGAGAGATAGAGTTTTGTGTGTGTGTGTGTGTGTGTGTGTGTGTGAGAGAGAGAGAGAGAGAAAGAGAGAGAGAGAGAGAGTGTGTGTGTGCTTGCTGTGTGTGTTAGTCAGCCACTTAGCCTGTGGTAATTACTATCTCAGCATGTTAAATGATCACTATAGACGCAAGTGCAGCCCACCGGACATGCCAAAAATGGGCTTCTGTAACTACTTCCCCTGTTCTCAGTAGGAGTCGAATCAAGCAGGCGAATATATTTACTGATGAATAGCCATAGGACCTCACAGCTGCTTCTCTGGGGTGAAGAAGATGCATCTGCTACTATTGGATTGTCACAGCGGAGAGTGTTTTCCAGAACAAGCTAAACTGAGCTTTGATTGACATTGATTCGACCTGTTGTGCGTGAGCTCTGATGGTAAGGAACAGATTTACTTACGCAGGTTGTTTCCTGTTGCTCTGGCCTGCATGTTCTCATAGTGTTGTCCATGCACCGCCAAGCTCTCCTCTCTCTCCGCATGTTCTCCTGGAGCTGTCTGGCGCATCACCTGGGCCAGCGCTCTACGGAGAAAGGCTTTATTTACTCATCTTACAAAAAACTGTTAATTCATGTAGAGCAATTCAATACATATTTATATTGTTCATGGCTGACATTTCCTCATCAAAATGGCCTTAAAATTTGTTTAGTAGAGGGACATTCTCATTCTAGAGAACATTTAACAGGATAAAAATTTAGACACATCCATTAGTGCAAGACGAAGATGAGTCATGAATATTTTTGTCTGATTTCTTGTAAAATAAAATCTGTAAATTCTGAAAACCCTGTGCTGTGCATAATTTGGTGTTCCTGGTCAAACAAAACTGGATTTTTAAAAATTGCTTGTAATTTAATCACTATTATATACATTACCAAATATTGGATTCAGTCTTTTTTATTGGAACTGATAGGCCACACTGATCTGAGCTTATGCACCTCAGTTTTTGAGTGGAAATTGCCAAAATTATCCACAAATTATGCTTAATTTGTGCATTATTTGTGGATAATCTTGGAAATGTTCACTCAAAATCTAAGAAGCGTAAGCTCAGATCAATGAGGTCTATCATCAATCATTTTAAAGAAGAAATACAAAAACTGTGCTAATTGAAAGAAAACAAGTTGATAAAAAAAAGATTGAAACCAAGATTTGGTAATAATATAGCTTTTTTTTTTCTTTTAATGTATAAGCTATTTTGTAGGCCACTCATTCAACTAGCATTTTCAGAAAAAAAAAAAAAATCCCCAAAAAGACTGAAACACAACATGAGGGTTAAATTGTGTATATTTGTTAGCATTTAAGAGTGTACTGTCATACACTGAGAAAAATAATTTAGTGGTGAAGTAAATACTACATAAAAACAAATGTAATTTCTGCACTAAATTTAGTTCAGGCAATAATTTAAAAAAAAGTAAATTCTATATTATTACTCAATTTAAGCTTGTAGAAATGAAAGTGTGAACTTATAAGTATATTTTACTTAGAATTGTTTGTTATGTTTACAAGGATTCTTTAAGTTATGATCCCATTTTGCCCATCATGCACTGGGCCATGAATAATTAAAAAGGTAAAAATTTTCACTGTTTTCAAGTTATATTTACACTATTTTATGGTTGCTTTTGTTGTTAAGTTTAGTAACTTACTGTACTCAAAAATGACCCATTCTTAGGTATTGAGGTCTCTGTGTTCATTTGGGTAATAATTATATTGAGTGGACATGTTATTTTTAAAGGATAACAAGCTGTCTACTTGCTTTCTTACATGTTTGTAAGTGAACCACATGCTTTAATAGCTGTGTGTAATGTTTTTTTTTCCCAGTGCTACATGGTTTAAGTAAATTTTATAAACCGTGACTGAGTGAAATGTAGCAGTGCAGTAAGCAGACCAATAGCTGAAGATCGAAATTAAATTAAAATGTTATTTTGGTTCAACTCAATTAATTATATTTTTAATATAAATGAGTTTAAATGTTAAGTTAACTTGAAATTACTTAGTAGATTATATCATGTTGCATGTTTTAAGTAAAGAATGTTGAGTGAACTCAAATATTTAAGTTCATATAAAAAAGATTATCTTGTTTATTTTAAGTAAAATTATTCCAAGTTGGGTTTACTTAAAAAGTGTGATGCAAAAATGGTGCATATATATTTTAAGTAAATCTAACACATCAGTTTTACCAGTGTATGTTTGACCTAAGAGACAGTCTAAAAGCTACAAAACTTCTATTTGGGTTTCACAACCCAACCGTGTGTACATAAAACTGAGAGATTCATTCACACCAAAGCTTTGAAATGGTAAGTAAGACCTTTTTGCAGAGATACATTAAACAATCATGAAAATGGTGCAAGTCAGTATGGTGCAATATTCAAAAGGCACTCAATTAAAAGGGTGTAAATAGCTGGTGGTGGGTGGGACACTATGGCCCATATGAGTTTTGATTATGTGTACGGGTTAGTCTAAATAGAGTGAAAGGTCAGCGCACAAACAGAATGTCCTTGAAATATTAGCGTCATTAGACACAGATCAGTGTCCATTATCTTACTAATGTCATGGACACCTCTCTACTGATGTTTAGATGAGTGAGTGTACGTGAGTGTTCGCTTGTTTGGAGTAGAAGCTTTTACAGACAAAATCTGTGCCTCACCATGGAGATAATTAGAGACTTACGGAGATGTTGATGAATGTTTAAAACACTGCTGATCAACAGATGAATTAGACCTGAATGCTAGTCAGTATCTTTTGTAGTACATCTGCTTTCAGCTTTCTCTGATTATCCACACTTTATCTTGAGTCTTCAGGAGAAAACACGTTTAGTCTTTAGTCTTTAGTTGTTGAAAGAAACCCCTTTTTCTTGATTTGAAAGAAAGTTACTTTGTACATTGCACCACTTAAGCAGGCCTACTAAACCTTGAACCTCAAATAAATACCTGCCTGTGAAACTAAAGGAGCATTTTCTGTACTTCTGTACATGTCAATGTTGTCGACTGCCTGAGTGATAAATAGACAGGAAAATGAAGCCAATAGAAGCTAGGAAAAACTAGCACAAGGTCATGGTGATAGATAGAGTTTTATCAGTGTAATCTTTGAAAGCCTTGAACTACACTGAATGACATCCCAGAGGAAAACTGTCAAGTTTAGATGTTGCTCATTGATAGCTCAGAAGACATAAGCTCAGTTCTCAGTTCTATTTCAAATTGATATCAATGTAAATAAACAAAATAAACAAATCTTCTCAATACATAATAAAATACATACAAATGAGGTCATTGTTGACCTATATTGAGATTGTTGAGCTATAAAATCAGCAAACAGCAATATCTCTGACATTTCAGGAAGGCTGTCATTACAAATATTTGAGTCCATAATGAAACATTTGATTGCAGACTTTTGATATCTTGCAAACTGCAGAACTGTTTGTGACATTGCAAGATCTTTTCTGAAACTCTGGAGTAAAAACAAGCAAGCGACTTACATTAAGTAAACATCTCCATTTGCTCTTTGTTTAATCTCATTGTTTTCTACAAGAAACAGATATTGAGATATTAAGGAGATCTCATTTTGTATCTCATTTTGTTTATGCCCCCTGGAATAAACTCATCTCATACAACAATTTACAACAACTTCTTGAAAGGATAAATAATAGACACAAATACATGAACACATAGAGATGTAAAAAAAAATTTAAAAAAAAAATACATAAATAGCATACATAATTGGTTTTGGAAGAATTAGATTTTTTGAATCCCCATGTTCTTTCATTCCCACTGGATAAAATCAGCTCCACAACAATAACACAGAAAATTTACAACATCGTTTGAACTTGAACTTGTAAACACAAGCCACTTACCTCGACATGTTCTCTCTGTGAGGTCGATGCGCCTTCTCCAAGCCAAGTTTGGTGAATATCCCAACCAGCGCCATGATAGCAACTACTCCGCATATGATATATACAATTAAATTCGTTTTATCCTTAGTCGGATCGTGTTGGTCCATCGTCTTCGGCGGTGGTCTACCCGTCATGGACCACGGCGGGGTGTCGTAGTTTTTGCAGGTGGTCTGATCTAATCTGGAGTTCTTAAACTCGCAGCAGAACCTGAAGCCACAGGTACCGCAACAGTACAGGTAACTACCCGTCCGGCACACGAACGGAGGATCCCACTGACCCATCACATCGTAATAGCCCCGACACCTGTCCTCCGTGTGAGGGGTCTCAGAGAGACCGTTCTCCCCGTCTCTGGAGTCGTTGGAGCCGGACGCCGTCACCAAACCATCCAGTTTTTTGCCAGGTTCTCCTTCCGCGTCGCACACAAGAACTTTCATCAAAAAGTAACCCAGTAGTAAGCCAGTGCTTTTCATCCTGCGCTCTTCTCTCCTCTTCTTTGCCACGGCTGATCGGACGCTGAAAAATAGAGTTGGGTATCTTTTGTCATGAAGTGTCAGTACGCATATCTCCATCAAGAACATCACCGCCATCCGAGATGATGCTCATTTTTGAAGATACTTGAGCGCCACGGTTGGTTTATGCAGGCTTTGAAGTATGCAAATGTTTGAATATATTTGTAGATTTCTATCGTTCCAAGTGTGGCATTGCAATTAACACTACAGTGTTTTGTCTACTATTTTAGCCAATCCAAAACACCAGCGGTCTTGCGCACTCGTGTGCGTGGAGGGTCTGGAGCGCAATAGAGCGCTGAGTGAGACTGAATGCGTAATGATGAGAGAGGAGGAGGGGAGAGACCCAAGTATGGGCACATGGAAGTAACAAAAGGGTTGGGAGAAGGAGAGAGAGAGAGAGAGAGAGAGAGAGAGAAGGGTGAATGTATGTCCATCAATATCAAGTCTTGTAAGTCTCACATAAAGAACATGTTGCACGTGCACAAATCATATACCGCGGCTAATGCAGCAGCATGCGAATTATACAATGTCTTTAACGGAATCGACTATTAATATGTAATAAAATAAAATAACAAAATAAAATAAGTTCACTTTTAAACGCTTAAGCAAATCGTTGGACCGCTTGCAAATGAACTGAAATGGAAAGCTGTTGTTAGGGTTACATCTTGTTACAAAAAAAAATAGAAATGAATAAAAATTAAAATAAAACATAAGTATTAATAACAAACTTTTATCTATGCTGAAATGTCTGAAACCTACTACATAGACTTCTATTTGTTTAGAAATATATGTAGCTTTCTTTTAATAATACCCCGCCCCATCTTTTTGTTTCGGGTTTCTTGAGAGGGTTCAATGATTCGATTTCACTCAGCAACATTTTAAATTCGGAATGACCTTCAATGAGCGTTCACACTGTGTTTGGCAGGGACAAAGCCACATGATAGTATTTATTTTAAAGGAAAGTTGGTGAATTCCAGCAACGTGAGTGACAAACACCATAGAGATGAAAGTTGAGCAGAATCAGCTTTATGCAAATGAGCAGATACATGATGCATCGACTTCCAATGGGAGTGCAAAGTTGGAGTCAAAAGTAGGAGTAAAGCCAACCAGAAAGCAACAGCACAACAAACCTGCAAGAACTGCAGTTAAGGAAAAGTAAACTCGGGCACATCAGTAGGCCTGCACACTTTATTGATATATTGGTGTTGATATTTTAAAATCTTCCAAGATTTTGGAAGTTGGCATATAAAATCAGTGGAGAGTGCCTTATTCATAAGGTGAAAGCATGTGTCTGGTGAATTTATTTTCAACTAATCATCTCTGTACATGCTAGTTCTGAGTTTGAAGTTTTGATGGTGGTTGCATTTTAATAACATGAATGTAAAAATTAAACATTTTACATGGACAATGAAATTTTGATTAATCGAACTGGATCAAAATATATACAAAATTACGGTGGCCGAGAGAGCTCAACGCGCTGCAAATAACAAAAAACATCTGCAAATTAAGAAAACAACTTTATCAATTTTTCAACACACGCACTGCAAATGCTCACAACACAACCAAATAAAGAAACGCACTGCAAATACTCACAACACAACCTAACAAAGGAACGCGCTGCAAATAAAATTCTTTATTTGGTTGTGTTGTGAGCATGTGCTGTTGTGAGCATGTGCTGAGCACGTGTGTTGTCAAATTGATGAAGATGTTTTCTTGATTTGCTGGTGCTTTTTCTATTTGCACGTGTTTTTCTACTGCAGTCTGCAGTTGTTTACTGAAGTTGCAGTGCGTTGAGCTCTCTCGGCCACTGTACAAAATATATTAAACTGGATTAAAATTGCATCATCACAGACTTAATATAGTAACATATGGTTGATTCTTTCCCTGCACACTGTAATGCAGCATAGAGAGAGCCAGTTCTATTTTCCCTTAAAAATGGTTTGTTTGTGTGTTTGTCCATTTGTCATACAATGTTGTCTGTAGGCATTTAGTGAGTAATTCTGGGAATTGTGAGCAAATGTATAATGTAGTTTGGTAGCTTTACCCAAGCTCTGATACCTCATTAAATCAAATGTATACTCAAAAGTCAATTTAGTTGCCAGTTACACAGTTGATTACACAAGTAAAATTCAAACCCCAGATAGGCTTACATATCTTGAGAGAGATAATATAAATCAAGTTTATTGTGTTACATTCTGGATTAATCCCTTGTTTTGTATGGTCTGTATTTACAAAATTATACCGGTCCTTATGGGCATTTGGCATGGCAAACAAGACCTCCGCTCAGAATAAGCTAATTATATACTGATGCAGATGAACGAGCAGTCTGCATTGTTTGTCTTTGAGAGGACAAATAGACCTGCCTAAGGTGCAGGAATTGTAACCTATGAAAGGAAAAAGAAGCAGTAATGCAACTAAATACAAAACAGACTTTTGGAATATTCATGTTCTGAGCAAACTCATAAAACATCATGAAAACAGCAGAACTGTTGCAGGAATGAGGGTTATCAGAATGCACAAGTCAATGAGGCCATCCGTAAAGTACTTGAGAGACACTAAGGGATCACTTGGTCTTGTTATTGCCATGGTAACCAGGTGCATAATGGCCTAATTTCATTTTCCAGGTCCTATTGACTGAGTAGAGTGATTTTCAAAACATACAGAAAGCCATGGAAAAATGTCGTCTCTCTATTTTTTCTAACCTTTTTTTTTTTTTTTTTCAACAGCCTGATGCTTTAAGTTAAAAGTATAAAGGACAGCTGAAGCTGAATGACGGTTTGTGCAAGAGATGCACCCCATTGTTTAAAGGTCAATACATAGTGAATTATCCCATTTTTTTCTGTTTCTGCAGCATATATGTCTTTCAGAAACTAAAACAGATTTTAGTTTCTGTCAGCTATATTTTATTTTCATGACTAAATAATGGCCTCTTTTTATCTTGATATCTTGAAAGTCTTAGAATGCTTTGAATATCTGGAATTCAAAATCTAAATTTAAACCTGGAGATAACCAACATATTAGATTTAAAACAACAATTATGATGTAAATGTACAGCAAATGATTTAGAAATATTTAATGTTCTTCACTATTTCTTGGTCAGACATCAAGTAAGTATTTAAAAGGAATAGTTCACCCAAAAATGAAAATTTGCAGAAAATGGCAGTGGATCCTCTGCATTGAATGGGTGCTGTCAGAATGAGAGGTTAAACACCTAAAATATAACAATAATCCACAAGTAATCCACAGGACTCAATTAATGTCCCGTGAAGCGAACAGCTGTCTTTGTATAATCAACAACAGATGTTTTTAACTTAAAACCATCACTTTTGGACAAAATACCAGTTCATAACATTATCTTCAGTAGAAAACTCCATACCATGTTGTCCTCTCATATACTGATATATTTGTTTAGAACTGTTTTCTCTTTTAAAGGGTGCTTGATTTGTGTATATTTCTCTCCTGATTCAGATGAGATGACTTTTTCACTGGAGAAAGCAATATTGTGACTGGAAGCAATGGTTTAAACATCTTAATGATGGATTTGTTTAATACTTGCATTACTTGTGGATTATTGTGATGTTTTTATCAACTGTTTGGACTCTCATTCTGACGGCACCCATTCACTGCAGAGGATCCATTGTTGAGCAAGTGATTTAATACAAAATTTCTCAGAATCTGTTCCAATTAAAAAAAAATTAATTTACATCTTCGATGGCCTGAGGGTGAGTAAATTTTCAGCAATTTTTCAGTTTTGGGCGAACTATTTCTTTTAGCTATAACATATTAGTGACTTTTGTAAAGATAGTTCTTCCATGGAAGCACAAGATGCTGTATGGGTCATATTGACAATACAATTTCTAATGACAAATGTTGTAAAAAAGTAAAAAGACGTCTCTGACTTTTGGACCCCACTGTATGTCATTCTCCACAACTCCAAACAGCTTAGTCATTTGCATCCTCAGCTATTGTTTATTTTTTAACTCCTCTGTTATCACCATCACAATGAGGGGCCTTGATCATGCATAAGCTTACACAAAGTTTGTCATAGATCATTTATTTTTGGAGCTGGTGTTAATCTGGAATTTTAACAGTGTTTTGAAAGCACCATCTGCCACCTGAGAAATCTAGCTCATTTGCGTTTGATGTTAGTCCGAGCCACAGAAAGCTTCTTTATTCACAATTGGCTGTCAAGGGAATCATGGCTCTTTTCTGTTTGTATCTTTAAAGACTGCTGTAAATAGTTCAGCCGTTCCTCTGGGATTTTATTAAAGTTTGTTTAGAGAGACAAAACTCTGCACGAGCATCTCAGAGAGCACAGCTGGCAGCTCCTGATCAGACCATTGCATTGAAAAAGCTCTCACTTTGACATAGGAAGAATAGCAATTGGCAAGCAATGAAACATCACGCTCAGTTTAACATGTCAATACTTTGTTTCTTGGCCAGACTGTTTTAGAGGCGGCTGTATATCATGAATGAATAGTCACCGTAGGATTTATGGATTCTGGCTGCAGAATAGAGCTGTGCAGTCTAGAGAAAAGGTCACCTGACAGATAAAACCAAATCTTAAACAAGTTTTGAATCACTGTTCTCTTGTGTGTTTGCAAAATTGGAACAGCCTTTAATCATTCCATACAACATTTAACCTTCCGAACCTCTTGGATCTTTTCTGCCTAGTTAAATTCATTATGAAAGTTGCAAGTGTAAGAAAAAAAGGAATTAAGCTGTGATTGTTAAAAGCTGTAGATGTACAACAGTTTGTAAGAAACTTACATTTTAATGAAAATACATAGCCATGTAGTGACAAAAATAAATAACATATAAATATAAAGAATCATTTAAAAAAAGGTCAATTAGAATTTTTTTTATATATATTTTTTTTAATGTAAATATTGTAATATTTAATGTAAATAAACCAATATTCTATGTTTTCACATGTCATAGTTGGATGAACTGTCACAAAACATTTTCACATGGTCACATTTTTCTGTAATGACTGTAGACTGTATGCAAATGAAAATATTACAGAAAATACTAATTAGATTAAATTTCATATTTGTTAGAAATAATTTTGTGTGTGTGTGTGCGTGCGTGCGTGTGTGTGTGTGTACCTGTTTTTATATCCCGGTGGGGATTTAAACCTGAATACACACAGACTCATGGGGACTCGTGTCACGGTGGGGACCTAAATTGAGGTCCCCACGGGTAAACAAGCTTATAAATCACACAGAATGAAGTTTTTTGAAAATCTAAAGATGCAGTAAGTTTCCTGTAAGGGGTAGGTTTAGGTGTAGGGTTGGTGTAGGGCAATAGAAAATACGGTCTGTACAGCAGAAAAACCATTACGCCTATGGAGAGTCCCCACAAGGATAGCAAACCAGACGTGTGTGTGTGTGTGTGTGTGTGTGTGTGTGTGTGTGTGTGTTTCATTTTCCCCAAATATTTATTTTAAAATAACCATGGAAAAAAACACACCAAATTTTTCAAATATTTATTTTAAAATTGGTCACACTTTATTTTAAGGTCCAATATTCGCTATTAACAAACCATAAACTATGATTTTTGCCTCAATAAACTCCTAATTTGCTGATTATTAATAGTTAGTAAGGTGGTTGTTAAGTTTAGGTATTGGGTAGGATTAGGGATGTACTGTAGAATATGGTCATGCAGAATATAGTATATGCTTTATAAGCACTAATAAACATGTTATTAATATGCTAATAGGCAACTAGTTATTAGTGAGAATTTGTCCCTATACTAAACTGTTGCTGTTTTGTTTTGTTTTTTAATAATCTTAATAAAATATATACCCTCAAAAAGAAACTCATCTTTACATAAAAACACATCCCACACTTTTTTTAGTTTGTGGGCCACTTTTCCCTGAGACGCTCCATGAGCTCATAGTCTGGAGCGATGCAGCCGTCACTCCCCCAACCTTCTGTCAGGGCTGGCTGATCTCTGTCTTTGGCCATGTGGAGGGTGACGTGAGCCCTTGATCACTTGCTGCTCGCTAGAAAAGGACACCACGTTATGCGTGACTCTCTCTTGTGAAGAGGAACCAGACAGTGACTCAGTTTAATAATATGATTTCAAGATATGTAACAGCATCCCACAGAGGAGTATTTAAAGTGAAAAGATGTGTAAAGAGATTGTAGAGACTGTCTCTTTACATCATCAGTGACATCATTATCAGTAGTGCTATACATGTTGTAGTGTGTGGTGGAGAAATCTGTCTAGTACTTGCATTTTAGTCTTCACATGTCATATGGCTGCCTAAACTACAATTAGGCGCCTTAAAGGAATATTCTGTGTTAAATACAAGAAAAGCTAAATTGCCAACAGTGTACAGGAGTACACTTCAGCATACATTTAAAAGGAGTACTTATTACAGAAATAATAAAAGAATATACTATTGAATGCCAATTGCAATTAATTGAAAATGTGTAGTTGAAATTAGATTAAACGCAATTAGTGCCTTTTTGACCATAAGTAGGACTTTAGTGAATTTGTACATGTATTTTCAGAATTACTTTTATTGTCTTTGAAATAATATGGTTAAAATATACTGCTGAATGTACTGAAATCACTTATGGTAAAATAAAATATACTTTATTGTGAAACTTGCATGTTATATATTTAAATAAATTTGTAATTACACATTTGAAATGATGAAGTTGCAGTTTAGCACATTTAAAATATATTAACTTATATTAACCAGTTCAACACACTAGTTAAAATTATAATCAAATACTGTATGTGCATATGAGTCCGTTATCAAAATAAGTGTACTTCGTTAAAACATGACAAAATATTATTAAAACGATTTTATAAAATGACTTTGAAATGTTTGATTTGACATTATTACAAAGTGCACCTTTTAAAAGAATAATTAAGCATGTTAATAAACACTATCTTTAAGTACATTTATTTAATAGCATTTTGTTCTGTGGACAAGTTTTTAAATATATATATATGCTTTTAAGATTTGAGTACGCTACAAGGTACACATTTAGTATAATCAATGCACTTCTTTTATGAAGCTTGTGATAAAATAACGTTAATGTTTTGTGTTTTCTGAAGGTATAAAGTTATTCTCATCATTTCAGGCTTTTAGCCATTAAATTGTCATGGCAATGCATATAAAATGGGATATAGCTTTACACAAAAGGTTAGTAAGTCTTGTGGCTTTACTACTGAATCACTGCGTATTTTAACACTTGCAAATTGGCTCATTTCACTACTATTATAACTATAAACTGTAAACCAGATTTTTGCTTTTTATGTAGAAAAAGGTGGGATGGGTGGAAAAAATATTTCATGATAATCAGCATTATGTCACAAATGCTGCTGATTGTGTTGTGAAATTTCTTTCAATTGACACTTCGCAGGGACTTTGTTTGACAGGAAATCTGACCAATCATTAACGCCATTTTTGTCCAACAAACAAACCAGGCGGGAGAGTTGATTAAGGTAAATGGACTTGAACTTGAAAAAATAGTGTATCGTCGTCTTTCCGTGGTTGAATCAAGATAACTTCTGATTTTCATTCATGTTTATTTCAAGCTAAAGCAAGTAAAGGGGAAGAGATGATCGGTTCACGTGCTGCTTGAGCTGAGGCACTACAGCGATCTGTGACGACATTAAAGAGCCACAAAACGGTATTTATTGTTTGAATTTCTTAGAAACAAAATACAAAAAATTGAAAGCTGAGACATTATTTCTAAAGTAACCTGCTTTGTCTTGTCTGTTGTCAGTTTCCTCTTTGCTCCACAATCTATTTTTCACTGTGTAAGAACATGATGTGATGTGAAGAGCGGCATGGCTTATAGGACATATAGCAACAATAACGAAGGGCGGGGGGTTATTTGCGAAGGGTCCAAAATAAATGTTTTAAACCCTTCTGCTATTGTTTGGATCTACCAGAGTCATGCTAACCAGCCAAACCTTGACCTTGGCTCAAACAAACCTTTAAAAGCACCACAGTGTTTACAATATTCAGTTGATCTTTGAATTGTTGCCCCTGCACATTCAAATTCTACACTTCACCTTTAAGAATAATAGTTCAGACCAGTTTGGATTTAGTTTTTTCAACTTATAAATATATATTGATTACAATACTCTGAGGGTTTGCACTTGACAAAGCATATAACCCGGTTTCAATAGCATGAGCTCATGAGAAGAATGGATTTTTTTGGTTGTTTATAAAAACAGCATAGCTGTAGCGAGCAGGCATTCAGCACACAAAATGACAGTGACATTGAAGGGGATTGTGTGACAGAGGAGAAAATAAATCTGCAAATTGCATTTGTTTTCAATTCCCATATCCAGCCTTGCTTTAGCAGCTGGCTTCTCAAGATAAAACAAACAGTATTTGTACGTTTCAAAAAGCTTGTAATGCCCCTCTAGTAAACAAACCAAAGATTTTTGACGTGCCAAAATGTTTAGCTCTCATGAAAGAGTTACTTCAATACTATAAATACAGTGATCCCCGAGTAGAGCTCAGAGCAAGGAATTGTCCAACACATCTATACAGCACACAGCAGGGGCCAAAAGTTTGAGTCCACAGAAAATATTTCCATTTTTCTTTTTAATGCAATCTTTAAATTTATTTTCTAAAAATTTCTTTAAAATGAAAATGTTGGCCTAATAATTTAAATGAAAAATAGAATTAGTACTGTTAGAGTATGAATTTCATCACATTCATAATATAGTAAAGACAAAAAACGTGAAAACCGCAAGAGATGACTTTTATGGATTAGAGGAATACATGGAATCTCATTTCATTCTTAGGACTGTCATTGTAGCTCTTGCGTGTATTGTTTGGAATTCAATTAGATCAAATCTCTCATCTGAAATATTGCACCTGAGCCACTGAACCTTCCTTCAGTCTGCAGTACGCCTACATATATTATTCCACTCAGTGGTATTTATTTGATGTGTTATTTTACTCCTATGAGATGTTCCTAAGAGCAAACATAAAACACTGTTGAATATCTGAATGGCATCACTCTTGACTGCACAGTCTCAGTCAAGATAGCCAGCTTATGAGATGCATTCAGTACCGCCGCTCCCTCTATGCAGAGTATGCAGCTTGCGTAGGGCACCAACTCCCAGGGGGGCACCATCCCAGTTGCTCACAAATTTACTGTCGTTCTATATTAATATTAACATGTACATATACATAAATAAAAATCTAAACATACAGCATTTTACGGTGAACGCAGTAGGCAGGTTAAGCAGACGTGACACGCCATTCCCACATCCCGCTCGCACCTCATGTTTGCGGCTGAATGCAAATGAAATTGATGGACAGCTATGCCCGTGAAAAGACATCAGCAATCCGGCCCCGAGAAAAGAACAAGAAAAAAAGATGAAGCCTGTGCATCACTTTCAAGTAGGCTACATTCATAATCCTGTGAAACTTTTTTGGCTGTTGACGTTAACAACATGTTTTAATATCACTTCACCAGTAATAATTAAAGAACACAGACGCAACATCTCATTTACATATCGACCAACGCACTAGCCTATACCAAGCGGAGCGCAAATTAGAGCAGTCGCAAATAAAAAATAAAGAAATAAAGAAATAGTACGTTGAAAAGAACCGGAGGCCAAAAAATAAGAAAAAGTTGCAAGAAGTTTTGATAGACCTGTATTTCATGACTCCTAGTTGAGGGTTCTGAGTCGTCTTTTATTTCCTGAAGCAAATTAAAAATGGCAGCGGATACTATTTACACTAAGTGCAAATAGCAGTATTTTTTAACGATATGCTATTTACATTAAGTGCAAATACCTATAGATTCTATTTACACTGTTAAAATAGCAAGATTTTCTGCTTGTTATACTACTTATTGCAAATAGTGGCAATTATCTGCACCTCAGTATTGTCTTACATTATAAAACTGTATGCAGTAATAACGTATTGAGTGTAAATTATAGTTTTAATTCAAATTATTAAATAGATGCCACCTTATTGGGACAATAAATCCCTCCCTACACCTACCCTAACCCTACCCGAGATTTTTATTTTCAACTTTTTGATTATTTCCTTAATTTTTATTGAAAATAAAAATTAATATACATAAATGTGTTTGTTTGTGTGTTCACTTCTCACTGCTGTGTGTGTGCACTTGGATGGGTTAAATGCAGAGCACAGATTCCGAGTATGGGTCACCATACTTGGCCACAAGTCACGTCCTTTCCTTTCAGTGCTAATTCTTCATTGTGTGTCTTTAGACCGGGGACAATTGAAACACACTCAATTCCTCCAATCAGAATCAAGTTAGAGTGATGAAACTTAATCTGCAAATGCTCAGTAAGATTATCTCTCTGCCTGTGGAAAAGGAGCACAATCATTTCCCCTCAGCAGAATTTTTGGAATATTTTAAATGTATATATATATATATATATATATATATATATATATAAATAAAACATATCAAATATTAGATACTACAGCAGCAAAGTTCCTTTTTATTTGAGATATAGTAGTTTAACATGACATGATTTTTCAGTGTTACAATTGCCCCCAAACACTGTTACAATTGCCCCCACCTAGAGGGCAATTGTAACACTCTGAATTCTTGCATTTCATTTAATATTATAGTCTTGTCCTTATTATTGAAAATATATCAGTTGCATTATTAATTAGTGCACCTATATCTGTTTCTTGTATCAAAAGATGACTAGTGTATTTCAAGCAGTCTGTGAGTTATTAAGGAAAATGTAAAAAATGTTACAATTGCCCCCGGTCTCCCCTAAATCCTGACAGTAGGCCTACTATTTTAACGCCAAAAGACGGTTCAAGTTGTTAGTAAAACTGGACCTAAAACTGTTTTGTCACATTATGAAGTAAAATGGGTTCAAATTAGATTGTCTTTAACACACTCTCTAACAAAATTATAGGTTTGTATTATATTTTGATAAAGAGGCACAGACATAAAACATAATGTAATATTTTATTAATGACATGTTTTATTCTTCTGATTACCGTAGTTCTGACTGACAGTGCTATAATACTCGCAGGGCACATCTCGGCTCTAATGAGTAAACTGTCAGAGATACACTGTCAGTGCCAATGCTTCAATTTGTTCCATCCAAGATTTCCATACCGACTCTCTTTCTCCTTTCCTCATCTGTCCTTCACTTCCTATTACACCCTTCTCCCTCGCATCTCTCTTTCTCAGCGGAAATGAAAAAAAAAAAACAGAACAAGTTGTCCGATTTTCTTTCTCCATTTCCTCGGTGCAGTTGTAGCATTCGAGAAGTCATTATTGTGTTTCATCTGGCGTGCTGCCTTTGCTCCTCTGCTCCACCGGACTGTGATTGAGCAGCCAAACCTCACCATCAGAGCCGGCCTTCCTCCGCTCGCTCGCCAGGGCACAGCCCACTGCCACTCCGGCGGTAATTGAAAAGGAAATGAAATGTGATACCTGCTCTGCATGAGTCCATGCCTCACCTGAGGGATCGTGCCGATGTGAGTTTCACTATTTTCAAGGAAAACGAGACAAGGGGTAGAATGATGGAAATGCATTGGGGGATTTTGCTGTCGGATAAACAACAGCCAGATGTCTTAACCAAACCCTTAACCAGGCGTGACACGGTAAGTTTCCAGTGACAATCAATTTGCTGGTCCACTTTGAAAGCAAAAATGCTGCGTGATGCTACACAATACAGTAAAAGCCAATGATAACATGTTGGATGGTTATATCACATTAAATCCAAACTATGTCCTGGAGGTTATGACAAAAAAACGAATAGTTAGGAATACATGGAGGAGATTTTTATCGCTTGTCACTTTATCGCGTCACGTTTGGTTAGGACAATAGGCCCAGGTCATGGTTTATTTGTCGAGTACATCTATGTTAACATAAGCCATTAATTCAGGCTTTAGTGTCACATAACCCTTCAGGAATCATTCTAATATGCTGATTTTGCTGCTCAAGAAACATTTTTGTATTCATCAAGAAATATTTTTAATGAATAGAAAGTTCAAGAGAACATGATTAATTTAAAATAGAAATCTTGTGTAATGTAATGCAGGATTATTAAAGTTAATTATAAGTAAAACAAATTAAAAATTAAATTAAACTGAAAATTACATTAAAACCTTAAGAACTCTGTTAAATAAACATTAACTGAAATAAAGTAAATATATATATATAAAAAACACTTTTTAAGAAATGAAAATAAACTAAAACTAAAATGGAAATACAAACAAATAAAAGGTGAATAGACATAGTATATAAAAAAAGCTACTAAACATGACAAAAACATAAAATGACCAAACTTTTAAAGCTTTAACAAAAATTTAAATGAAAATGGAAAACATATATTTAAAAAACTGATTCAAAATTTTAATAAAAAAATATAATATCTCAATGATACTAAAACAAAACAAAACATACTGACCCCAAACTTTGAATGGTTGTGTATATGCAATGTATAAATATAATGCAGTATTTTTAAAAAAAACAATGAATAATTAAAAAACAATAGGTTATATCAGAAGGTTAATCAAAAGAAGAGTGTAAATAATTTAAATAATACAAGAGACTATATAGCTAAAAGTTTTTTTATGACCGTTTTCATGTTAATTTTGTCTAAAGCATTTAAAAAGGTTAGTAAAGTATATTTTATTTTATTTTTATTTATTTTTTCTATATTTCAGCAATTTCTCCAGTTCTATTCGGCTGAGCAGCCAGCAGTGCTTAATTTCAGGACATTCGTGAAGATGTAACTGGATGATCTAGTTTGGTATGCGACAGAGTGACATTGAAACATATTTAGAAACACAAAGACATCATAGTCCAGACAAATAATTTCCTTGTGTTTTCCTCTCACAGAACTGCCTTTACTAAATGAGACTATGGCATTTACAACAAAGAGCTCACAGCCATTAAAGCAGATTTGTCTTCATTAACTTATTGAGCAGACTCTGTGAATATCAAAGGTGAGAGTCTTTCTATATTATCTGAGTGCAGTTAGCCCACATCCTCCTAACCCTAGTCCAATGAGAGATAATTGAAGACATCCATCTGTCACTGGATGAACCCACGCAGTGTCTCCACCTGCAATCTGTATGTTCTTATTTCATCTCTGAATTTATTGGACACAGTACATCCTTGAACCCGATTCCTCTTGCTATTAAAAGAACACCCATCCTTGTTAGGAAGTTTTGGTGGTCATCACCAGACAAGGACATGTCAGCCTAAGTAAATGTCAGACCTGTGTGTACACAGTCTAAGGGATCCTGGCAATGTCTATGTATCTCTAAACGCTCGCCGTCTCACTTTGCAGTGCTTTATCACTGACCTGCCTGTTTCACAAGGCTTCCTTTTCATCATATGGACAGATTTCCAAAAAAAACATGTCATTGCTTGACTTCCACAGTTTAATGGAGCAGTGTAATGCCTACTGTACCAGGTTACTGGCCAGCTTTTACACTTCTATTGCAGCAACTCTCAAAACTTGTATCCGTGAGCTACCCTGAGCTAAATCCCGACTCATAAATAATAGACCTACAGCCAAACCCATCTAAACCACTAGTATGTGGTTTCAGCCTCAGGCAGAACACCCACACACATGCTTCACAGACCATATTTCACACTGACATCACGACAGCGCTGATTGACCATTTTTGCGAAGACAATTTTGCAAATTGGTTTTGCGTTCTACACTGTAAAAAAGGATTAATTTTATATGTAAAAGACTAAAAATTCTACAGTAAAAACCTGTTAACTGGTTAACAGTAAGTTCCTTTGTACGAGGAAAACTGATAGTTTACTGTAAAATACTGTTGTAACGAATATTACATTTATTATTAAGGAATTTAGCTCTGGTCAGGCTTTTATTATGAATTTTGGCTGTCGGGAATTCAAATATTAAAATTAGGGTTGATTTGATATGATTAATTGATATTAATCAAAACGTCAGATTTATACTCTATTAACGATCGTCCAGCGATTCGCTATATCAGTATATCTGTAATGGTTTGTTACCTTATTCGGGCCAACGAATAGAATAAACCAAATATTACCTTATGTAAATTTATGAGCACAGGTAAACAAGATCTGAGCACATTGTTTGATCTAAAATATTCACAACAGAAAACAGATTCCTTTTGATGAAAGAAACGGGAGTTTATTGCTATTCTATGATACAATACTAAAACACACGTACACACATACACATACAAATGCGCTATTTTGAAGAAAGTTAAAGTCTAGCCCTTGTGGCTATTTCGTGAACTTCCGCCTACGGAAATTACACAAACAGAGAACTTTTCTAATTTTGCTTTTAAAATTTAAAGCAACCAAAGTTCAGGAAGAGATGGAAACGCGTTTAGTTACGTGCTTTGAGTTGAGGTCCCAGCAGGTGGTTTCGCTTCCTTTTCCTGGGTTTTGGGAACTCCCACGTTGATTGGCTCTTTGCTGTGACGTCTTTCTGACGCGTTTCAAGGAAAGCCCTTTGTAAGAGGCTGTCTCCTGGTGACGTAAAAAAAACGGCGCGGTTTGAAGTCCTTCTCTGAGTTCTTTGGTCAGCTTCAGGCTTGAAGAGGTTCTTCAAGATTTGACTAAGTATTGGTTCGATGTTCACGCTCTGCCGGATGTTAATGGCTGTGAGAGCTTTGCAAGTTTTCAGTCAAGCGCCAGCAAGAAGAGCGCGAGGTCTTTGTGTCCTAGCGATTTAACCGGAGGCATTCTGTCCAACCCCTAGGGGCTTCTACCAATCGCATGGTTCCTGTAGGCGGAGCCCCGCCCATATGGATCGGTTTTCCAGGCTTGAATTTATCTGCTCTGTTAAAAATATATCACGTGGAGGAAATATCCAGCAGATTTCTATAAAGTGTTATAATCATTCCTTGTGAGGCTAAAACTTAATTTTCATTCACACAAAATTGTTGCATTTATCCTGACGATTAAAATGAAACCAAACATAACACATTTAACACACGTTAATAGCTTTCCCTGTTAAAACACACAAAAGGGTTCAAATTAAAGATTAGAAATAACCCATCATGCATATGATCCTAAATTCTAAATAGTCACATCGAACATGTGAAACTAACAATAGCGATCGGGAAAATTAGACATCAAAGATTATAAAATAATATTACAGATCCCAATAACACAGCAGCTTATAAACGACAACCTGCGTATATAAAAATACAACCTGAATATATAGATATTGTCTCTTGAGTATATTGCTTTAATCTAAGCAGTCCTTACTGGTTATACTTTTGGCAAAGTCAATAAAAGTTTTGGTGTTCTTTTGCCCAAGAAGGGAGACAGAGCGCATTCCTTTGGAGGGGAAGAATGAAAAGGAAAGGTCTTTAGGTCATGGGAAGGTCCTTTTCAGATGGGTCTGTCCAATTTCAAACCATAAAAATGTCTTTCTTTGTTGATCAAATCGTTGAATTACTGCGTTAACAGATCAGGAGATACCAGGGAGGGTCTGTGTTGGATCCTGTCAAGGTGCACGTTCTTTGTACTATTGCTTATTCAACTTTATTTATGAGAAGTCGGTTCAGGGACAAAACTGAAGGTTCCATCCTTTAAAGACGTCCAGATGTTCTTTTCCTCAAATTTATCCTTGTTTTATGGATCTCGTGAGATGTGAGAGAGAACAGGACAGGATGCTGATCTAGACAATTGGGCGTCGTATCGGTCAGTCGTTAATTTTATAATCACAACGTGGAAGACAGGCTCCGTCAATTCAAGGAATGTGTTGTCCTGTTAGGCTGGGTGTGTGTGACGGACTTTTTTTTGCTCTAAAGTTCTACACTGTTAAATGTACAATTTTATTTCATGGTAGTGATATATCACAATATAGTAAGTTTTGCTTTAAATAAGGTCTTTATGATATCAAAATGTTTGATACCATAAAAATTTCATAGTTCTTGTCACCAGTCTCAAATCACAAAAAACTAGTAAACTGTCAGCAATTAAATACGAATAAGAAACTAATTGCAAGCAATAGGACAAAAAAACTACAGTAGTGTTTCTTATTATTAAAGTTACAAAAGTGATTTAGTCAAGAGCCGTGAGAGATTTTCTATCTTTTGTTGTTTGATTAACATGAATGACAGACAGCAGGAATATTAGACTGCTGTCACTTTAAGAGCTGCCCAGATCCAGTATACTGTTACACGTGTTTTCTTTCTCGGCTGTTTGCTTTCACTTATGACCTAAATTACTTCGTTTATGAGGATACTTGCAAAGACGGGCATTTTGACTCATACAAGTGTGTGTATTTAACCGTTCAAGGCCTATAAATCAGCGAAAATAACTGTGTTCAATACTTCTGCACACTATGAGCACCGTTTTCACATGTGCATATAGCGAAATGAGTTATATTGTGTGTGTGTGTGTGTGTGTGTGTGTGTGTGTGTGTGTGTGTGTGTGAGTTATATATTTTACACCTAATGTTGTTTAATTAATGTTTATTGAATTATTTAGCAGTCTTGTGTATAACCAAGATAGTGTTTTATATTTGTGTGTATGATGCTGTGTGCACCTTCTCTATATTAGTATTTACTTCATCTTGTGGTAAAACTACTTGCAATGAGCTTTTATTTGTCTTGTGGCTTCTTTCTCTTTACCTCCTGTGTTTCTATGGTGGTTGTCAGTATATGTGAAACTTCCAAAACAAATTTTAGTAGCAGTGGTGCTTTTTTGTTTATTTGTATATTTTGTAAATTACAGTTTTATACTATAAAATTTACAGGTTGTTTTCTAAATATGTTTGTATTTTTACTGTATTTTCACAGAGTTATTCTGACAACCAGTTGTTGTTGTTGTTTTTTTCTTTAAAAACGGCAGGATTTTTTTAAAAATGTAACAATTGAATTTCAGCATCATGTGTTTTGTACCAAACAGTCAAGAAAACCAGCAGAATGCATTTTTGAAATGGACCCATATCGTATTGTCTATTTGATACATCCTTGAATAGCAATTCCCAGTCCCATCTCCGGAGGTTTCATTCATCACACTTGTTTCCATAGTTACATGCACACGTGTTTCCTGTTCTCTCATCGCCATTGACAGGTTAAACACCCTGTCTCGTTCATCCGACTTCTTCTTGTAAGCCTTAGTTGGATTCAAGAACTTGGTGCGAGGCGTCTCAATCTATTGGTAAGCTTTGTACTCAAACGGAGTAGGACCTGGAAGATTATTCTTTGTGGGATTGTGATGTAGCTGCTCACTTCTTGAGTTTGGGATGTGACAGATTATTAGTCAACTGCATAGATCAACAATATAATGCAGACAATCAGCATCATGATTGTGAAGTCATGATCACTGCTGGTGAACGAGCAGAATTTTAAAATGTTTGTAGCTTTTACCACATCTCCTTCATGCCAGCATCTCACTGATATCACATTCAAACAGCTCCAGTATGAAGCATGAGGTTATGATGTTGTTTAATGTACTTGCCAGAATTGTGGAAAACAGAGGGATATTAATTAATTGTTATATAAACCATGATGAATAAATGTAAAAAAAAAAAAGGTGTCCAAAACAATGCAGAAAATAGAAAATATCACATGTACCCATCATATCTTATATCTTATAAATCTTACAAAGGTATGACTTTTTATTTTTTGATTTATTAGAGAATGTTTGTCACCTCAATTCTAATTAAAGTAATTATCTGTTGCAAATGTTGGAATAACTTATTTTTTTATTTGCCAAATTCAGTTGTATTATGTAGTAACTCTGTCCACTTCATTAATTGGACCTAAAGTAGGTTTCAACATCAATTTAAATATATATTCTGTGGTGTTATTATCCTGCTTCAATACCATTACTAATTGCCCTTAGGTGTCTTTTTTTATTATTTCTTATTATAGATATTAATTTGATAAAATATTGCCTTTTTTTAAAACCGTACTTATGATTATACATTTGAGTAGGTTTTAAGTGTGCTTACAATGAGTGCACAATGAAATAAATACACTTTAGAAATCTCACATTTTCCATATATTTCTAAATACATTTTTTAACCAGAACGGCAGCATACAAATTTTGCTTTAATCAGGAGGTAAATTTAATAAATCATGGACTCGCAGTGTGACACTTCCAGGTGTCTCAACTGACTAATGGCATTTTAATTACAAGAGGACTTCAAACACGACCACTTCAGTAAAGGGAGAATGTGGCAATATGTATTTGGGGCAGGGGGAGGTGTTTGTGGATTATTATTATTTGTTTGCTTGGTAAATCTCAATGGCTTTCGTGTCAAATGTGAGATGCTCCCCACTCATTAATTATCATTCAGAAACATCACTTGTGATTCAGCCTAGTAATTTAGGTGGTAATTTTATCCATCCAGCTGACGCATTTTACTGTTTACACACAGAAACTGGTATAGGTGTGATGCTGTGGTTCAGCGAACCACATCCAGGCTGCCCACTCTGCATGATTCATTTGGATAGAGTGAGTGAGACTCAAAATAATTGCTGCACATTTCTACCAGTGTTGACCTTAAGCCTGACCTCAATATATCTTGTATTTTCTCAAACATAGACTCATAAATACATATGAGTGTTGACCCTATGATGCAGACATATGTAGTATGACAAAAAAAAATCATAAATGTATGAAATTCTTGCAAATTCTAGCTGGACTCTTGATTCCAAAAAAACGCCAGTGTTGTGCAAGATCCCATCCTTCTTTTTCAACAAAGCCATTCTATTGGCTGAGACCATTTCTTTAGGAGAACTCTATTCAGCACCTGATTAGAAATATGAAGAAAACTGCTTTACAATGTTTAAAAAATATAAATAAAATTAATGTCTTTTAAATTATACACTACTGTTAAAAAGTTTTTTTTAGTCTCACCAAGACTGCATTTACTTCAAAAAAATACAGCAAAAAAATAGTGATATTGTGAAATATTTTTGTAATTTAATATAGCAGTTTTATATTTGAATATATTTTAAAGTGTAATTTATGTTTAATTTTATGTGATGGTAAAGCTGAATTTTCAGCATTTTAGTTGAAAATGGTATAGTGTAAACACCTCCTAAGAAAAGCTATTTTTATTAGCTAGAATAAATGTTTTTTAATCAGGCATTGAGGAAGGGAGACAGGATTCTGCAAGGGTAAAGGATTGGAGGGATAGAAATAGAATTACAGGCTTAGAGACCAACAATAAAAACATGACAACAGAGGTTTGTTACAAATATGAATGGGAATTCACAAAGCTAGATGTATGTTTCCTAGAGGGTTTATCAAAAAGTCTTTCACATTAAATATGTCTAGCTGTGCTCAACTATTGCCAATGTGTCAATTAACTCATGCAGTCAGTCACTGTTTTGCCCTGTCTCTGCTATCCAAAAGAAATCCGACATGTATTATGCTTAAGTTCAGTCGTGTGAGTGGACATTTGGGCAGCATGGCCAGTGGTTTCTTGAGGCTGTCTGAGGTCACCATCATCTCCTGACTCATCTGTTTACCTCAGCAAGCAGCTGTGCCAGGGGGCCAGACGCACTCCTCTCACAAAACCTCTCTTGCCTTTGGAGTAATATTATTGGTGTAATATTTCACTTTCATTGGTGTTTTCTTATTACACTCTGCACTTTTTCCCTTACGACCGCTGAACGGTGGGAGCCGTAGGATACAGTGGCTGCCGGCCAATTTCATGGCTGTTTCATTAGGCATCGTGAGAGCGGAATATTTCACAATTACTGTCGCTCAAATAAAGTTTTGTGTGTCAGTGATGAGTAAAAAGGCAACAAGTCAAATTTTTTAAATGAGTCAGGGAGTGTGGATTTTCTTTGGGATTTACTTTTGCTAAATCACCATCATTCTTCATATTTCTACAATCAGAAAAACCCTTTTACACAAAAACTGTACCATTGGACTCTCCTGCCTTATACAGGCTACTTAGCGGAGTTATTATAATTTTGCGTGTATAGTTTCTGTTTGCAATTTACTGTTTTTTTTTGTTTGTTTGTTTGTTTGTTTGTTTTTGTTTTGTTTGTTTGTTTTTATTATTATTATTATTATTATTAGTTTGGTTTTCATTCATTTTCACATTTCTTTTTTAGTTTTTGCTTTTTTGGAGTTTTAGTTTACTTTGGGTTTTTTTGTTTGTTTTTTTAGTATTATTATATTGGTAACACTTTAAATAAGGTTTCATTAGTTAACATTAGTTGACTAGTTTAGTTAACATGAACTAAGAATGAACAATACATCTACAACATTTCTTAATCTTAGTTAATATTAATTTCAGTATTTGCTAACACATTATTAAAATCGAAAGTTGTGTTTGTTAACATTAGTTAATGCACTGTGAACTAAAATGAACTAACAATGAACCACTGTATTTTTATTAACTAACGTTAACAAAGATTTAAAAAATTCCAGGTTTTCAAACAGAGATGGCGACAAAGAGGCAAAACTTACGGACTGCAGCTTTAAAGTGTCATGAAAACTTATTTTAGTTAAGTTTCAGTTTGTTTGTTTTTTTTCTTTGTTTGTTTGTTTTAGTACAAGAAAATAATTTTCATTAACAACAATGCACCAAAAAAAAAAACTTTTCTCTTGGCCATGTCATTTTTGCCTACACTGTAAAAAAAAAAAAAAAAAATGCAATTTCACTCTTCAGTCCACTTCAAAATTTCACATTAATTCAATGCGTTACTTGCTATTTGTACTAGCTTCTTTATAGCAATTTCTAAGTGAAAATTGTTTCTATTCCCTTTTTTTGTGTGTGTATGATTTATTTTTTCAGCGTAGGTTACCAAGTGACCAAAGAGTGCTACTGATGCTTCCTCGAAAAAAATAAGGTGCATGATGTTCCTGTCTACAGTGTCTTCTTCATTTTATGATTGTTTAGGTGGCCCAGATTACAAACCAAAATAGCATATCTCGTTCTGCCAAGCTAAAACATTTGGGAATAAAACCCGTTCATGATGATTTTGTCATGGTGGGGAACCACAGAGCATGACTTTATGGACACAGGCATGGTCCAGAGCTGATAAGCAGGTATTCATATCCCAGGATTCAGTCACACATTACTCATAGTGAAGGTGGCTGGTGAGGATTAAAGCTCTTCTGTTGGTTGAACCTCAGCTGGACAATCGTCATGTCTTTAGGGTAAAGTAAACCGGGACATATTTACACCAGAAAGTGGGTCTTCTTTCATCATCTTTAGTTTGTTGACCATGTCTGGAAGATCAATCCAAGGATCCATCCTTAAAAATCTATATGGTAATCTTTTAACAGATCCACTGAGATGCAATACGGGAATGAGGAAATCATTTTCATTTACTGGCTCATTCACTTTGAGAAACAGTTTACAGAAAGGTCTTCAAATATCTTCGATGTCTGATATTTAATCAGCAAACAAGGACAAAAGCCCATCCAAGCATCAAATTTCACACACCATTTGATATGTACACCATACACCATTTGAGGTATATTCCTGTGAGAAAGCTACTCTTATGCCAGTATTATCCCAGCTTCCCATTCACATGTAAGAGACTGCAATCTGATCCCTGAGGAACCACGTTTCGCCCCTTCCTGCTCCTCGAAGCTGCGACCAAGTCCTAAATCAAGAGATGAAAGAGGGTTTTGAACCTCTGCAGTCAGCCTTTGGATAATGATGGAGAATAAAGGGCTTACTAATGATCCTTTAGCATGTCGTTCAAGCAGAATGATGTCTGTCAGTGGAATAATGGTACCGTGGATATACCTTCATTTATAACCACTCTTTTAGCCAATGCTATACGATACAAAATTTCTACACTTCTACAAAAATAAATAAATAAATTAGTGCTGTCAAAGGATTAATCGCGATTAATCGCATCCAAAACAAAATTTTTCGTTTACATAATGTGTATTTTGTATTTTTACTATGTATGTATAAATATATAGTATATATTTTCAAAATATGTACATGTTTTTACATGTATATATTTATATTCATATTTATATTATGTATAAATGTATTTGATATATAAACATATTTTTCTGATACATGCGTGTATTTAAATATGCATAATAAACATACACAGTACACACACATATTTTATGTACACAAAAACTTTTATTTTGGATGTGATTAATTGCAATAAATCATTTGACAGCACTAAAATAAATAAATAAATAAATAGAGTTGTAAATAAATATTATTGGAGGGAATTTACAAGAAAATACTATTTCAGGTTTACTACTTCAAAAAGTAACGTTCAATTCAATACGTTACTTGCCATTTTTTGTAATTAACCATTGGCAAAGAGCTTGGTTGACAGGCGATCTGACCAATCCTAACACGAAATCCGCCATCTTGCCCGCAAACAAATCAGATGGGAGAGTGGATTAACTTCGGTGGACTTAAACTTAAAAAAAAATTGTGTGCATTGACGTCTTTTCCACAGTTTAGATAAAATACGTTATTTTGTTCATTCGTGTTTATTTAGCACTTTAAGTAAATGTGATCATTTCACGTGACGCTTGAACTGAGGCGCTATACAGCAATCTGTCATGACACATTAAAGAGCCACAAAACGGTATTTATTGTTTGAATTTCTTATAAAAAAGACAAAATTTTAAAGCTAAGACCTTGTTTCATACCAGAAGTAACCTGCTCTGTCTTGCCTGTCAGCATGTTTTCAGTTTACTCTTTGCTCTGCGATGTATTTTTTACTGTGTGAGAACATGGCTGTGTCTCATTTAGAAGGCTGTGTCCTCCAGAGGTCTCATTCGAAGGGTGCATACGTCATCGAGACTGTCTCATTTCAGAAAAGCAAGTAGGACACTTCGAATGCGACCTTCTTTCACAGGAATTCGGAGGACACATCAGGTGTATCCTTCGCTGCTACAGATAACCCACAATTCTTTGCATCGCCATAAACAGCCATCGTTAATTTGAAAAATGCCGGCGCTGGCAGATGTACACACAAGCGCAGATGTGGTGTTTTCAACTTAACTTAAATTGCCTCCAGTAAAAACGGATAAACTTTGTTCTTAATATCCTCCTCCTTTTTTTCTCTAATAGATGTCTGTTGTAGGTATGCTGCAGCTCCTCAAACATTGAGCAAAATAAAACAAGTAAAATATTTTTTTTTTTTAATCACTTTCCAAATTTAGAAATAATTTTCCTTCATTTAAATAGTGTGAGAGTGCAATGATTCTCTAAATGTGTTGGCAAATCAACGTGATACTTCCTGTTTACTTTTCCACCCATCCTACAAAGGCCGTCTTGTTTAATTCTAGGTTGAGGACACTTCGTACCTTACGCATCCTACAGAGGATGCAGCCTTCTAAATGAGACACAGTGGTGTGAGAGCGGCATGACTTGTCGGACTCGGACATAGCAACAGTAGCTAAAGGGGGTGGGTTTTTGCAAAGGGTCAGTTGTGGAATTACTAACCATTTCTGATATTGTGATGTATGTATTTTTCCTCAATTACATTTTACAACATGAAAAAATACAGAAATTAGTAAAAAAAAATAAAAATAAAAAAAAAATCATAAAATAAAATAAACAAATAAATAAATAAAATTTTCACCGGAAGACTTAAATATCTCTATTGTTGCACTATATCTATGGAGTCCTTCTTATAGTGAGTACATTAGGATTAGGGTTTGATTTAGAGTTAGTGGAAATGGCGGAAAATGGCAGCGGCGCGTTCGGACGCAGCGGCTTCTCCGGGTCCAAAAGACGGTGTTTTTATGTCTGTTAGTCTCGTCTCCTCGTCTTCAAACTGTCTCAATTTATCGCAAAATCATCAGATAAACACT
>JAFVLL020014094.1:0-23937 GCA_021397915.2 Tor tambroides | reverse complement strand
TTGTACATTAAATTGAAGATTGAATGTGAAATTATTGCTATATAAAAGTATATTTAAAAACTTTAATGTTAGGTGGGATTAATCGCGATTAATTTAAGAAAAATGTGCGATTAATTAGTTTTTTTTTTTTAATCGATTGACAGCACTAATTTTAACCTGTTAACTTTCATGGCACTCTTTTTTTATTGACTTTTTCCCCATCACATATTTCGTAATCATTGTAAATTAGATATCATTCAAAAACTTAAGCACTCATCCGGTTTTGAAATCGGAGATTGTTAGACCATGTAAATGGTACTTTAAATCCTCTTCGCAGGCTCCTCCCCCTTGTGGGCGGTGCCAAGTCTCATATTACAAAATTGACTACAATATTTTATAATCAAAACATTTTATGATCTTGACAAAATGCATATTGTTGAAAAGTTCCAAGCTTCTATATTTGGTGATTATTTTGAGATGTAAGTATGAAAATAAAATAAAAATGTATTTTTTAAAAATTCAGTGAAGAGTGGGTGTCACACGGTGGCTATTTTTGGTATAGCGCCTAAAAAAATCTCACAGGAACCTCAACTTTTGTAATATCAACTTCAAATTTGGACCATAACATATTTAGACATATGGCTTTGATTTTATTGCAATTTTAGATTACAAAATATTTATTTTACATAAAATTAAATAGCCCAATACATTTTTTTTTACAGTAGACAAACTTCTATAACTTTTTTTTTCATTTTTTGAAATACTAAAGTAATAATTGATTGATAAAAGAGACCAATCTTATTAAGTTCATGCCATTTAAGTTCGTTAGCGCATAATGCATTTTCACATGTATGTTCAAAACAGGGGGTGACAGTTAAGAGATTAAAGTTTGTTCACAACCACCCACGCAACCACCTAGAACACCCTAAAACTTCATGAAAACCCATAAAACACCATGAAGAACTCGTTAACAGCTACATAACCACCCAAAACACACCAGCAACAAACTGCATTATGATATACAACCTGGCAACCCAACAGAACACCACAGCATTGTGATGCCAAGTTTTCTACCACTCACATTTTCTTCTGAAAAAGTTCTGCTGTTCAATTTCACATAAAGAAAGCATTAACTATATATTTTAGGGACGTTAATTGCCCAGTGTCACTTTTTGGAGCATTCGATCGAACCTTTCAACTCGAGAATTATTCTATATAACATTCTTCATACTAGCTGGTTTATTACCAGACATTTACGTGGATTAATCCCTTAACTGCCATTTAGTCTGAAGTAAATCACAACACAGATGTCAATATCACCAAATTGCTTTTCTCTCGAGAGGAGAAGAGAGGTAATAATCGCTGGCAGTGTGTGAGGCAAGAGCAATAATGGCTTTATTCAGATGTTGTAATCTCAGTAGATTTGTGAAGTTTAACCACGCCATTCTCCAGCATGCAACGGCTAACTCGCACAATTATCGCAATCCGTCATCTCATCTTTCAGCATGATTCGCTTCTACTGAAAAAAATTGTTTTCTTTGGCTTTTTCACTTCTGTTCCTGTGGGCTATACAGATTGCCTGGAATTCAATTTGTGCCACAGAGCAGGCTGGCTATGGCCGAGATGGGTGTTTCCCACTGCATTCTGGGATACAGAAACCCCTGACTAGCTTTAAGTACTGCTCACCCCCTGTCAAAAAGAATGAAATGCATGCTGGGAGAAAAAGACTTCTGTGTGTTCTCTCCACACAGTGATATGTCACTCCTGTTTATCTCTCATTCTGTTGGATATGTTTCTCTCGCTGTCATTTTCTCTCCACTCAGAGCAAAGTCAACACATTCTGTTAATTAACATTTTGAGATGATCACTCTTTAACACCTACATTTGGCTTGCTGTCTTATTTACCATGAAATACAGCAATACTACAGCAAAATTATTGGTTACATTTCTCTTAATTACTGATCCTTATTAGAAGATACAAATTATCTAACTCCCAGAGATTTTTTGACATGTGCCAGAGTTTTTCTGACATGCACATACACAACATATGGGTCATATTTCGGCATGTTTCACATTCAAGACTGTGGTAGAATAGCGTGTGTGTGTGTGTGTGTGAGTGTCTTGGTCTTTATGAGTCATGGAGCAAAATATGATCGTGACTACAGAACAGGTTATGTTACCTTGAGTCTGACATACACTTGTGTTGAACTGAAATTGAAGTTAATACATCAAAAATATATTGCAGCTTGACTATATGTGAAACATGGGGCTGGACAAGAAATTAAGTCTGAGATCTCATAACTTGTTTTTCAGCCTGCAATCATTTACAACGGAAAGCAAAGGTTCTTGCCAAAATGTCAATCAAAACTAAACATTATAAAGTCTCACAAAATCTGTCAAGAACATATTTTACCAAAAATAAAAATAATTAAAAAAAAAAAAACATGAAAGGAATAAAAGGAGGAGGAAAAGAAGGAAGGAAGGAAGGAAGGAAGGAAGGAAGAAAAGAAGGAGGGAGGGAAGGAATAACATGAACATTACTCTCATTACTACTAACTTTCACTGTAAATTAAAAATGTAATATATTATTTAAATTGTATTTATTCATCATGGAAATATTTGTTCTACTGCATTTAATTTGCATTAAAAAACAAAAATACTACATTACAGAATCTAGAATAAGAAGAATGAGGAGGGAAACTGTCTTAAAAATAGAAGAAAAATTAGCAAGACGCATTGATGCATGCTACCAAACAGATTACTTTGTAAGCTTGCTCTAATTGGTCATAATATCTATATCTATATACATGTATAGTAACTATATTTGGGATGGTACAATAATGCGTCGTTCACTTGCAGAACGCAAGCTTCTAGAGGGCACATAGGTCTGAAGTACTGAATTTAGGTAAAGGGGTACAGAGTCAGTGGTGGTTTTGTAGGCAAACATTAATACCTTGAATTTTATGCAAGCAGCTATTGGTAGCCAGTGCAAATTGATGAACAGAGGTGTGACGTGCATTCTTTTTGGCTCATTAAAGATTAATCTTGCAGCGGTATTTTGGATTAATTGTAGAGGTTTGATGGAACTGGCTGGAAGACCTTGTATATATATATATATATATATATATATATATATATATATATATATTAGTGGTGTCAAAATTAGCGCGTTAACGCATGCGATTAATTTTTTCTGATTAACGCGTTAAAAATATTTAACGCAATTAACGCAGGGGCGGGGCTAGTTGGCCACCCCATTCACAACTGCTGCCTCTGTCTCTTTTTTCTTGAAAAGGATTGCGTTTATTTAGATGCAGAACGTCTTTATGACCACATCAAACGGGAGACGTTTCAGACGCGCTCTAACTTCGCCTCCGCGCCAGGCGCGAGTCAAACAAGCGCGGAAAAGATACTGTGCTCGTAGCGCGCTCTTCAAATACACGCACAAAGGTGCCGGCGCGCGCTGTAGCCTGTATCATTTCATATCAAACAGCGAAAGAAACTACGTGCATGCAATGTCCTAGTTATGCCGTCAGTTAAGGCATGAAGTTACCAAAAAGGCGATTAAAGCTGCCTTATTGCATGCATGCACGCAGTTTTATGTTATATATGCGTCACATTTAAGAACATGACTCTGAAATGGTTTTAAAAACTGTCCTGAGGCACCCCAGCACTGTCTCCCTCATCTAAAACACCCGTTTCAACTCGTCCGCTCATTAATAGAGACTTTAAGACCTTAAGTGGGTCAGAAAAGGTAGAGTTGCATGTCAGATCCGCGTCATGTTCAGCAGCAGCAGCTTTTAAAGCTATAGCAGGCAAATAAGCTAATAACCAGCTGCTGTGATGTCTATTAATCCAAGAACCAAAGAAAAAAGAGGAAATCAATAACTTTTATAGCTTTAATGGGTTCATCTATATTTAATTTAGAATTTAGTGTTTGATAAGTATTCATTTTCTGTATATTTCTGCTGAAGGGCACAAGTAGCTAAATATGTCATTTATTATAATAGGTTCATGTGGTGATTGTTTTAAGTTCACTTAAATTAGAAGTTAATTCTAATAAATGTTAAAATTTATAGATCTAAATTATACTGTAATGCTGACTGGCTACAGTCAATGGTTAAATATTCAGGGGAAAAAACTATTTTATAGAGACATCAGTAGTATTGATATCAGTGATGCTGGCCTTCAATCATAAAAAAGATGCCATTAAAGAAATATTAAAAATATACTGTCTTTATGTTGTTTGTACATTGTACATTTGAAGATTGAATGCGAAATTATTGCAATATAAAAGTATATTTAAAAACTTTAATGTTAGGTGGAATTAATCGCGATTAATTTTAGAAAAATGTGCGATTAATTAGTTATTTTTTTTTAATCGATTGACAGCACTAATATATATATATATATATATATATATATATATATATGATTCAAAAATAGAACTTAAATTGTCAGCGCAATACATATTTATTTTATTTATTTATTTATTTTTTTTAATTGAACAAATGTTTCTAGATAACATCCTGAGGCGTTCTTCTTTCTGGGCCACTAAGCGCCCCCTGTAGGTAACCCAATTTCTGCCTATAAAAATCTGCTACATCAGTCCTTCAACTGGTTTCCAGTTCACTGAATACTTCCTGTCATTTCCCAAAGTGCATTCTTGGATACATGGTGAGCAACAAGCTAATGCTCTGATATTCAAACACCTTTCAACATTAAAAGCAGATCACCATTAAGCACTGTCCAGCTAACGGAGCAGTCAAAAAGAATATTGTACTTGTTAGAGCGCAGAGTCCTGGGAAAGAAATGTACTTTTGACCTTTGTCAAACAGTGCTTTGTTCTACTATTAATACATTCATATTCACATCACACTTTAAGTTAAAATGCCACCAGCAAATCCTGAACAATATGAACTTATAAAGGGCTATCCGCTACAGAGAAACAGCTAAAAAGATCTGATTCTTTTAATTGCATTAATCAAGGTAGTGAAGAAAAATTACAGTC
The DNA here is from genome assembly GCA_021397915.2 of Tor tambroides. Lineage (NCBI taxonomy): Eukaryota > Metazoa > Chordata > Actinopteri > Cypriniformes > Cyprinidae > Tor > Tor tambroides. Next base: position 18,947 of record JAFVLL020014094.1, on the reverse strand, counting down.
CAACTACAAACACTTACTCTATAATCACAGCCTAATCACTAAAAGGAATTAACCTTTTCTATATCATACTAAGCAAACAAAGAGCTATATTCTAGATTAGTATTCCTAAAAATCTTAAATTTCTACAATATTTTTTTAAATGCTGATTTCAATTAGTAAATTAAAAAAAAAAAAAAAATCACTGATTCTTGTAAGTCATAATGCAAAAGTTTTCACAGACATAATATTAAGCACTTGTGACCAGATACTTTGAACAAAAACACATCAAAATCACCTTCAGTGCAAAGCACAATGTTTACAGGCAGTTTAAATAGTTCAATACTGAAGAAAATATTTTCATTTAAAGTTTCTATCTTTGATGTTTACCTTAGAGCAACAAAGACGAATTTGGCAATCAATGTAAACATGAGAAGCAACGCTTTGAATTGGTGCTTAATGTCAAACATGAATCCTACAAGAGGGGTATACATGCCACTAGTGATTTTGTCTTTCTTTTATGACATTTTGAGAACAATAAACATCACTGTGACACTTGAGAGAAAATAAAAATGCAGGCTTCCTGGATCGGGACATAAATTGAGGGAATGATCAGTAAGAAAATCCTGCATCTTAAAAGAAGTAAACAATAATACGGCAACACCTGCATCTAATTTTATCTCATTATCTTCAGATTACTCTTGCTTTATGAAATTTCGCACTCTAACAGCCATGCTTGCTCCCTACAGAAACCCCCGCTGAAGCTGCCATTATTCACAGATTAATTAGTGGATTTGAGAGTGCGAGTGAAAGACAGAGCTCAAATAGGACCGAATGAATGGACTAAGAAATAATCTGCCAGATATTGTCATGCAACAGGTAGATATGAATTTTTGGCGCACCGAAGACTGTCTGAATCATTTTTGGTGAACGATCCCTTTAGGTGGGAGTATTTGTGTGAGCTTTACTAAAATCATCATTTGACTGTCTATAATCGCTTTAAAAAAAAACATGATTGTGTGTTTACGATATTGTACAGTTTAAGTCAACACAAAAACCACATTTGCAACTCGTTTTATGTTGACAATGAAATCTTTTCTTTGGAATTGCATGTATCGATAAATCATTCACATTACGACCAGGAAAACGTATAAAGGAAGTAAATATGGGCAGTTCTGTTTTCATGTCGACTTTAACTGAATTATTAGCTTGAACTGCAACCGGTTTGTAATGCTAGCAATAAGTCATTGTGCCATTCTGCTATGAGTTTGCCATTTCCAGTAGAGCGCTATTCATTTTTCAAGTTAAAAAAATGACCTGGTATTGAATGTTTGGAATGTGGTTACACTGGAGAGTTATTTGTTTCAACAGGCGAAATTATCTCGAAGGGTAAAATGTTTGTGGTGGCTGTTCGTTTTTGTCTAGCAAAGGCATTTTCAGTGTTATTTGTCTTCATTTACATTGCTTGCCAAATACTTCATGGCAGAGCTACCGTTCATATCAGAAAAAATAAAAACGCTTGCCCTTCAGCTGTCCACCCACAAACTCACGCACAGGATATGTCTTTTTGTTTTTATTGTTTTTGCCATTTCTCTCATTCTCACTCTGTCTTTGAAATATAAAATAGCTATTTCAGTCTAATGTTTCCAAAATCCAAATATGTTTTAACAAGTTTGTGCATTATTTGTGTTAGAGGTCAAGAAAGGACATTGAATAGCAAGATGGTTTGTGGGGGAATACATTAGTCTTGGCTTTACTGTTGATGTGAGTTTACGTGCCTTTCAAAGAATCAAACATATAGGGTTTATTACTCAATAAAAAGAAATACGACTTCAATATCACTCAGTTTGGAAATAAAGCATTAATCAAACAGGTTTGCAAGGCACTATTCGTTGTAAAGCTGCACTAGAACAATATGTATCGTGAAAGGCGCTGTGCAAATAAAACGAATTGCAAATAGTTATCCAATAAAACATGAGGGAAGATAAATGTTTCATATATCAGATAAGCACTTACAGAAGTATACCACAGGAAGTTGAAACAACTCAGAACTAGTCATGTTTTTTCCCACATCTAGCAAACCATCATGCTGTTCAGGCTTGAATCAAAGACATAGTGTTGACTGCACAATATGTTTTTACCATCCAATTAATTGCATTTTTAGGAGTCAGTTGGTAACATAGTGTTATAAGATCAGACATATTGCTCCTTCCCTTACATGTGTTGCGCTAAAGAAGCCAGAAATAGATTTGAGCGAGTTAACAGCATTAGCGTGAGACTGTATCATGTATGACAAGTGGTGCTGGATGCATATTTTACAGGGTTCTCGGGAACTTTTGGTGACTAACTTCTTACTAATTGGCAACAAAACTTTGATTCTCTCCTTCTGCTGGCTGACAGGAACTTCTTCAGGCAAAGTAACTCCAGCGATTGAATAATCAGATGGCTTTAACCTAACAATACTCTTTGTTTCTCTGTTTTTCAAAAACATGTTCAAATACGTTAAATATATGCTGTTGTTATAAGCTGCAAACCGAATATAGAGTCTTATAAGCAATCACCACTACACATTAATATGCATAGTTCAACAATACATTAACAAATGCTAGCGCTCACCAACTTACAAACATGCACAAGCCAAAACCCATAGCATTATCAACTCTGGGCTCTGTGATATATAGACAGCCAACATTAATCCTCATTTCCATTTGCATAATAAAAAATCATTATAAACTACAGCTGTTTCTTTATTCATAAAGTACCTAAGGAAAGAAACTTCTGGCCTACTCAATTATTCCTTATACTGCAATGACACTGAATACTTAATGAAAGTCGTCTTTTTACTTTGCCCATTGTTAAGTTTCCCTGTATACCTACTGAGAATGAAAAAGACCATATATATTGAAGCTACTGAATATGCTATTCATACAGCACAACTCCAGGAAAATTCAATTAACGGATATGATAATGGCAGCAGCTCTGAGCCGAAGTGATTGAGTTCTGCTGGTGGGACATACTGAAGTTCATTCCCCTGAGGTTACCGTCTCCCCGTATCTGTCCTGAAAGTTTTCACTGGTTGACTGTCATCTCACTAATAAATGTGCTGTGTTAGTGAGTACAGTGTTTAAATTAGAAAATTCCCTCAGATTTTACCTGAAGGCAAGAAAACATCTGCTCTGACAAGCGAGGGAGGGAGAATATAATGGGGATGAGAAATTACATTTGAAATGTAGTTGCTCTGATGTGATATGTTGCACAGGGGAATTGTGGGAAATGCTCATTATAGCTCATTGCAAAGTAGTCATTAGTAAATTATCACAATACACAAAGAAAGAAAGAAAGAAAGAAAGAAAGAAAGAAAGAATATTATAATGGATTAGTAAGTTAAATGTATTGTAGAACAATTAACCCATTTTATTGGAGCCAGTTAAATTTGTTATTAAAGTTTGGTATCTAAAAGAGTTATCAGTATATTATTAATAATAATTAATAACAGACCCTTTACATACTACAACTCTGCCTCATGCTCAAACCAAACAACATGTAAACGTAATCAGCCTGATGGAAAACAAAAAGCCTCATGTGTGAATAAGTAAGTCACTCATAAAATTGCTGATTTAAAATAAATAAAAATGCATTATTTCTTTGTTCTGCAGAATTGCCTAAAAATGGTGTTAAATTATGGTTCCAAATTTCTATTAGGTCTTATTAATAACATCTCATGGGGCCACACATATAGTAAAATGCATGAGTTTAGAAATCTGATATCAGTAATTTGAGATTAAATGGGTTAAATAACCACCAGAGATCAGAGTGCAATATGTATTAAATGTGATTACAACTCATTGTGGCTCTGTATGAAATGGGTTTCATTTAGTTATTCTCACAAAATCTCTGCTAAAGTATTTCAGGTAACAAACAAGACCTATGCATCACCTAAAAAAATATCCCTGCTGGAGAGAAAAAAAAAAAAAAAAAACTCATCCAGCAAGCCTAAGCTGATGTGCTGTCTTAGCTGGTTTGAGATGGTCTCATACCCTGGCCAAGCTGGTGTTTAGCTGATTTTGGCAGTCGGCAAGCAGGTCCCCCAGCCTGACCAGCTTAAACGCTACCAAAATCCCTCTAAAACCAGCAAGCACACCATTCTGGCCAAGTGTAAAGGGTATTTTTTATGTGGTTAACATTCAAAAGCATGAGTAGCAGCTGGTGAGCCAACATCACAAACAATCATAAGTAGGAAACGTGTTGCACAGGAAAGTGCACTTCATTTTGCCAGGGTTAATGAAAGACCAAGCCAGTGTAACAAATAAAAAAACTGGCGTGAAACGCATATGAAGCAATCACTTGGACATCAACAATGGACATCTGTTCGTCTCTGTGCGCACCAAATCTCTCTCACACACAGCCTTTACACACGCACACGCACGCACCTTCGGACACTCATTTAGATCAGAATGTGGGATAGTGCTTCAAAAATTCTCAACAGAGGTTTACAGCTTTAGCAAATTAACTGCGTGTTTTTTTCCACTTACACTGCTGTTTTGGCCGGACCAGTGCACCATGGCTTGGTTGTGAGCGGAATCCCCTGTCAGCGCAAAGGTAGAGCTGGTAAGTTTCAGCTCCTCCTGTCGCGATGTGGCCGTTCTCCGCTCTTCCCTGTTCCATCTCAGGTCAGAGCGGGGGACTCTGCGCGCAGCCAGCGGGGTGCTGTTGCCAAAAGCCGGTGGCGAGCGCGCACCTGGGGGCGAGCCGGGTCCTTGGGTGCTTCTACGCACTCGGTGATGGGGCTCTCCAGGGGCTGAACCTTGTGAACCTGGACGATTGAGGTTATAAACTTTGCCATTACTGCGCATCGACTTCCATTCATCATCGGGTGGCATTTTCTCCGAGCGGAGCCGGTCCGTATTCCTTTTACGCACCGAGTGAGCGTGTTCGCAGTTGTCGGTTGCGCCGCAGTCGGGTTGACCAGTTTCAGCACCAGCCGAATTAAACAGCGCCGTTGACCCGTCTCTATTTTTATCACCAACTTTACCAAAATCGACACCACTGTCCATCCTCACTAATAATTCCCGACCACTCCACTTATCCAGCAGGTGACATGACCTGCAAGTTATCACTGTTTTGGTCAACGGAACCCAAGCGAACAAGACCAAAAGCAGGGTGCAGAAAGCATTTACCCGGCAATATAAGATTCCTCTCTCCATCGCGGATAACAACACGGTACACTGTCCTTTTCCTCTCTATTAGCGTCAGTTATTGATGGAAAGAAGTCCTCATACAAGTTGCAGCGCGGTGAAGCAGCCACAGTTGAGATGTTGTGGAAAAGTGCGATTCAGCGAAGCGCTCCAACTTGAAGGATTTGATCAAATGAAGCTCTCCACGCACTGAGGGGAGGAGCTCGGGGGATTACAGAGGAGAGCAAGACCATAAAGACACGATTCTTTCCAGTGCCACAACATTCATATTCACCCAGACATTTTCCAACAATGCTTTCTGCAATAAAACAGAATACGGACGCAATTTGAGCGCTTTTGTTCGTGGCGTTGCCTCTCAGTGACGGAACTTTCAGACGTAGATAAAATGAATTTTACTCAGAGCTTATGCACATTGTCACTATAGTAATTCGCATATTAATAGCCCGTGGGACAATTATGACGTTTGCCTGGATGTGGGAATGATTAAATACTAATAGCATGTGTGCGAATTGAGTGACTTGCTCAATTAATTTATTTATTTCAGCAATTTTCTAGAGGCATATGTTTAGCAACCAACTACACGTTTTCATTGGAAGTCGATATTTTTTAGTAAAACATTTTTAGCTGTGTACTTAACGTCATGAATAATAGGCTACTTATTGTTATCTATGGACTGTCTGTCACAGGTGTTAAATTAAAGCGCCAGTGCAAGTTTTGCTATGGTTACCTTCCCAAGCGAACTATATTTTTGTTCTTGAGCGTCTATTTAGTGTTCTGATGAACTGTTGTGGTTATATGAAACGTTGTTGGAAAATAATAAAGATATTTATCTGATTCCATAAACGCCCCATAATTAGAAACGGATATAAAGATTTACCTAAAAATTTCAATTCCACATTAATTTGATGTTCACGCACGTCCCGGGACAATTCACATTCTCCACAGCATCCTTTGGATCGATGAGAGAATTGCAAATGCATCTGATACGCATCAATCAGGTTTTTGTGTCTAGAATTGTGCTCCAGTTCCAAGACAACAAACTTAACAACTAACCAAATCCAAAGCAGACCTCAAAAATAGTACTCAAAGACAACTAAATATTTTGTCGTAAAATTCTAATTATGTGCTAGTTATGCCGAAAGCAATCCATACCTGATCTACCATACAGCAGTAGATGCCTACTTTCATGCCTTCGGGCTCGGAATCTCAGTATCCCTCTTGATCCCTCTTTTCTTCTGCTTGGAGAGAGCTATAGATCTATAGATACCCTGCCACATCAAACCATTATTAATATGGCTAAAAACTTCTTTTTTAAAGAAAGGGCAGGGTTATTAGCCTATACAGATTATTTCACCAGCCCATATTTCCCTAACCAATTAGAAAGAATGTTAGTACAAAGTTGATAGTACACATACTATACTGAATACAGCTCATTAAATCATTTTCTCACTCTCACACCTTATTTTGCTTTAGAAATTGATTGCATACTCACATTAAAGGAATACTTGGATTTACGTAGCAAATGTCAATACCAAGAAAAGCAGTAATATCTCTCTCACACACATGCTCGTCTATTATTACTTCTCTTTTTTTCTAATACAGTGGTTCTCAGGCATGTTCCTGGAGCCAACACTGCATATTTTGTATGACAAACCCATTCAAGGTCTTAAAGATGAGTCTATCTTAGTCTAGAGTCTTATCTAATGAGCTGATGAGTTGATGGTGTGTTTGATTAATGATACATGCAAAATATGCAGTGTCCAGGAAAGTGGTAAAATGTTGGGTCTAAAAAATATGACAATCAGAAAAAAAAAAATATATATATTTTTATTTGTAATTGATTGAATGCTAAAACAAGCTTGTTTTTTATTAAAAAAAAAAAAAAATCATACATATGACAGTATAGGTCCTCTATATAACCCAGAGGTGTTCAGCCCTGGTGCTGGAGACCCACTGTCCTGCAGAGTTTAGCTCCAACCCTGATCACCTGATCAAACATATTCGAACAAGCTAATGAAGGTGTTCTTGAAAATCACAGGCAGGTGTGCTGAAGCAGGCTGGAACTAAACTAACAGGGTAGGTTTGCAGGAACAGGGTTGAAGACCTATAATTATGGATTGAAGTCACAGTCCTCCAACCTGCTCCAACACACTTTTATATGACGCTGTTTTCAACTAAAAATGGGGAGGTAAAAATAATGCACTTTGGCTGTTCATTTACACAACAAAAGCAAATGTGTGTGTAGACGGTGTGTATTACATGTTCAGTCTATAGGTTTGTGCATAGGTGCTTAATGTATGTTAACAAAGTGACATACTAAAGTGTTTTAGCTGTTTCGTGGATCAGTGTTAAAGGGGCTTTTTTAAAGTTATATTTATAGGATTTTATTAATTTATTGGATAGGACAGTCGAGGGTAGACAGGAAAGCATTGGGTGGAGAGACGGGGGCGGGATCAGCAAAGGACCCCGAGACGGGAATCAAACGGGAATCGTGAGCACAGTTGTGCTATATGTTGGCGCACTATGAATGAAATAATTAATTAATTAATGAATGTCAGTGGGGGAGAAGCTTCACTATGCTGAACTATTTGTGTGGGAACACGGCTTATAAATTTATAAATCAACTGCCTATCAGCTAATCTTCAACTGCAAGGCTGTAATGTGATTGGTTATCAAAGCACACATGATCCAGGTTGACCGTTAAGCTTTCTCCAATGGTAAAACCATGGACAATCACATCTCCCAAGAAGATGACCTTCTTTGGCTAAACTCTGCAGGACTGCGGCCCTCCAGAAAGTGCATTTAACATTCCTGATACTGTATGAGCAATAGTGACAATTTGTCATCATGAGCTGAATATGTAATCATTTTTCATATGGCATTTTTAACTCTTAAATTCATGAATGTTTTGCCAATCATTATTACATACGCGGGTCATATGTGGGTGACCCAGACCTATATGTCCAGCACAGATGGATCTCTAACTGCAGCAACAGCCAAAAAAAAAAAACCAAAAAAAACACTATCTTGATATTTTAAGAACAACTACAGAAGAATAAAATAAAGCATACTTCATTATCTTTTGAAACTTTTTATGCCTGTGGTAATTATAAGTGAATCATCATGTCATCATTGTCTATGAAACAGTGCCACCTCGAGGAATAAAGGTGAATTGCATGTATTAAGTCATCAGATATTTAAATATTGTTGAGCAGGAAAAAAATATACTTAGACTATTACACACATCGGGTCTCTAGTGACCCTATACACTTTTTACAAAAGATTAATCAGAAAATAAACATTCTTTTATATATGTTTTTCTTGTTATAATATTTATAATGAATAGATTGAGGAATACTAAGAAAGTTTATGTCTAACTTTAAAAAAATGAAGGAGGGAGAGGGTAGTGAATGATGTCCCTGGTCACTAAAGACCCGAGGTATGCCTTTAAAAGTTAAATAAAAATAACCACAGTATTATTACAGTTATAATGCAGGCATATTCCACAAATGAATCTCTGAGCAGTCAATGCGAAGCTACTTTAAACATGCTTTGCAACAAATCTATTCTCCCTCACAGTTTTCTCCTTCCAAAATACTTATTTAATCATCTTGAACAAAATATAAAATGATAAAACATGTGTTTTGACTCAAAATATGAGAGAGATTCGAGGATACTGAATATAAATAAATGATGTAACTTTTAGACCAAATTACCTCAAACCCAGCCTTAAAGTTTAGACAAAATTTCGAAGTTCATAGCAACAAGCAGGTTTTTAGTATATAATATATTATGCATATATTAATTGTTTGTGCATGTTACCCTCCATCTTTGTCTGTTCATGTGCCCTTCCTCTCTGTGAGTTAAATCCACCGCCTTGTCATTCTAAAAGCATTAAAATGACTAACAGCTAGACAGGCCTAGACTCACAGTATTAAATAGATATATTGTATTGGATTAATAGCACAGCTATGGACAGGCCTCCAGAGATGAGAACACACTCATCACTTTCTCTCTTTCTCTCTCCCTCTCTCTCTATAGGTGCTCAAGAAGACATCATGGTCCATCATCTTATATCCTGCCTGCACGTCACAGAAATCAATGCTATTTAAATGTGATCCACCCAACACACGACTAGGTTATCTGTTAGAACCAATGAAGAGATTTGAAGGCCTCATTCTGTGAGCTTCGAGCAGGTGAAAGTGAATAGAATCTCTTGGCACATAATATCACTTCCTGGAACAGATCTCTCAGATTCCTACAAGATATCCAACGGACAGAGGGCAGAATGTCACTCTGGTTTCAGATCTGTTGGAGTCTCTCTTTTTTTAGCTTGCAGTCAACTGGTTTGACTGAGACAAGCAGTCTGGTAAACCAGACACTTCTGCTGGTATTTGTCAAATTTGCACTTAAGCAGATGAGCTGTGTCATCAATCCGAACAAGTTCTTCTGTTCTGCCAGGCAGTTTGTGCAAATGCACAGAATTCTAGGAGTGAAAGCTTCAAGTTTTGATTTCATGTCAAATTAGGCACAGGTTTCAGCATGCAAAAAGACTGACATGTTGTCATCCATGTTCCCAGGGCAACAGCCAAGGATGGCTATAACTGGAACAGTCACAGACATCATGAAAGCCAAAAAAGGAACAGATCATAGTAGAAGAATGACAGAGCTCGCGTATTTGATTGGTGCTCAAAGCAAGGACGTGGTTTTCGTCAAGGCTGCCAATGACTTGTGCAGCAGCAACAGTTGAGAGACCAATAATTATCCAACAGATGACTCACAGAGGCTTTGGAGGAAACTGAGAACAAGGAGGAGGAAACTGAGAACAAAGCACAAAAAAGAGAAGAAAAACACACCAGCCAGCCACCCAAGGGTAAGCTATATGTGCCATAAAACCTTTGCTTCTCTTGTCCCAAAGAGATCGTTCATTTAATGGAGCTATTTCCTCACATTATTTGGTATTCTTTTTCTGTAGAGGTCCAGTGGGAAGGTCAGGAGCAATCGCAGAGCTGGATCTCATCGTGTAATATTTAAACAGAGTTCAGACTCTCCATACTTGTGCTCTCTCACACTCTCTGTTTTAATTCATAAAAATTTCATAGCAGTATCTCACCATAGATATGTACACTATAGGTATAGGTTAGTATTTAAGTTTTGTTTAGAATCAGGTCATGCATTTGGGTGTTTAAATGCTTTGGGCAATTACTTGCCATTCAGTTCATGCTTGTCAATAAAATCAGTGGGGAAAGATCCAATCAAAATTCTACAAATAAGGCAGATGCTATTTGCACCCCGGTGTAAATAGTGGCAAATGGCATTTTGAGCATGTTGTAATTAACAAAATAAACTATTTATATTTTGCATTAAAATAATTAAAATATGACACTGTGTATATATATATATATATATATATATATATATATATATATAAAATGTTGTATTTTATATATTTTATTTTTAAGCATGTCAGGCATCAGCAGATGTATGTGTTTGCCACACAAAATGCAAACAGCTTATGTTTATGGAACAAAACATCTTTTATCCTCAGATCTCCAAAGGATCTTTCTCCCAGGGAAATTTATTTCCACCGTGGAATACATACATACATAAATGAAAAATAAAATGAATAAATAAAAGCAATTGTGACTTTTTAATATCACAATTCAGACTTTTCTATTACAATATTGAATTGTCATCAGTCTGAGATATAAACTCAAAATTGCAAGAAATATTGTCAGAATTGCTAGATATAAATGATAAATTCTAAGAAAACTCAGAATAAGATAAAAAGTCGCAATTACCTTTTATTATTATTATTATTATTAATTGCAAGATGTAAAGTCAAATGACAGAAATGCACAATTTAAACTCAGAGTTCTGATAAACGTAACTTACAAGTACGAGTTTATAACTTGCACTTTTGAGAACCTTACAATTCTCAGAAAAAAAAAGTCAAAAGTATTTTTGCAGAAATAAGCTTCCAATTTCCCCAAATGAACAACTTAACTAAGCTGACATCATCAGATACATGGAATGTTTGTTTACTTCAGAGGCTATGTTTACATGGACTGCAAAAACACATTGGTCTCATTATAAATATGACACTAGCCCAATTAAAAAATGTTTACAATGGCTCCTGTAACGGAGACGACGAGACGTGATGCATACGGATCCATGTGCAAGCGTTTATTCAGAAACATAGTCAAACACAGGCAGGGTCAAACATCAGTAAACAGATATGTTCGAGGGCAAGACACAAGAATATTCCGAGAGCATGCGTGGGTCGTCGATCGGCAAACAATATCCGAAGGGCTTGACAATAGGGGTAATCCGAGTACACGAGCAACAGTCCAAGCAGGGGCAAACAGAGTCCAAAAGGCAAGACAATAGGGCAATTCAAAAACACAAAAGCAAGAATCAAAACACAGGTAAACAGGCTTGTCAAGACTAAGACTATGAAACAAGGAATGGCTCCGTAAAGTAGCTATCAGCTATGACTGCGATAAACGCTAAACAATACTCGGCGATCTGACTGAGGAAGTCCATGGCTTAAGTAAGGCGTGTGATGGGAATCAACTGTGTAATCAGTGCAATCAGCTGTGTGTGTGTCATCAGTGCAATGGATGATGGGAACTGTAGTCTGAGGTGAAGTGCAACAGTAGTGTTGTGCAAGAGTCCATGTTATGAGGCGGGTGACCTCTGATGGTGAGTGAACGGAAGTTCATAGACCAGATTCGTGACAGGCTCCTCCTGAGCTATTCTATTTATATTATACAGCTACTAATTTATTAATCTGTCATTTAACTCTTGCAACTATACAAAGCACACTTCTTATAGTTTCTCATGAGAAACATGGATTTAAGCACGGTGATGGTTCATGGAATGCAACATTTTGGTTACCAGGCCATATCTGTATCCACCACTCGTTCACATTTTTTCAGGCTATAATCATGATGCTTCTGCAACATGCAAAGCAGAATAGTTCAATTAGAAACCCATGTAAACTGTTTAATCTCAATATTGTTATATTTGGAAGAAGACCAATATGATTACTGCAGTCCATATGAATATAGTTACTGCCTATAACACCAGCAACTCCAGCCCATGTGGTTCTCATTGTAATATCAAAAGCGATGCCTGCCAGGATGCCAGCTGCTCCGTATTCGCCGCTTTCACCAGCAGGACTTTGGAGTCGTTCCTGTCTCAACAAATTTACTGTGGCACCTGCCGATCAAAACCCCTGGTAATTCAGCTTCTTTTTTGCTTCCTTTCCACCAACCTACACCACTCTCACAACCTCCAGTAATTATTTTTAGAGAAAATGGGAAATGTTTGAGTTTCAGCCAAATACAACAGTCACTTCTGCAAGATGAATTAATTTACCCCCTTTTTCACATTAATCTCTTATTGGAGTCTGTTATGTGGCTGGAAAACCTAATAACTCAATCTGACATATAGGATTATGTCACTGAACCAATATTTGGTGTTTTTACATTAGTTGAACAGTATCTCAGATACTGTTTTCCAATCATTGAAACCCTAAATCATCTCAAGCACTCAACGATGAGAGAATCTCAGAATGAAATGTGTTTGCCTCAAAGAGCATTGGCGTTTTCCTGTCAGAATATAGCATTTTCCTCTCAAAGGTAAATTAAATGAATCATCAGATCACTTCGGTCCATTTAACATCTTCTATGGTAATGTTCATCATGTAATTCAAATATCTGTTTGGTATTTCTTGTTACCTTAAGTTGTCCACATGACATTTCCCTAGCAGTAGTGTAAGTTCTACTGATTTCCTTTTTCGGTTACGCTCAAGTAGGCCCTCTCAGCAAACGTATTAATAAAATGAGCCTAGTAATTTTATTTTGTGCCTTTCTGTATCACTACCTTGAATGTATTCCAGATTTTATGACATATTATTGAGTTCTTCGGTTCAATATCACATAAATGTTCTCACTTTCTCAAGCAGGCTCCTTCCCACCCAATGAAGCATGGATTAAATGTCTATTTAAGAATGCTAGTGTACCTGTATATCTACAATAGGGTTGAGTGCTATTTATGACTGAATTGAATTTTTAGTAGCAAGTAGGATGCAGAACTGTAATTCCAATTTGCCTCATTTTATAACTATAACAAAAGAACATTTAAAGGTTCAGTATGTAATATTGATAGCTAGTAGTTGAAATGGGGACTGCAGTCCAAATTTCAAATATTAGAGAATTGTTTCTCCCAGCCCTTCAGATTCAACGCTTGTGCGGGTTGCCAGATTGAGGACACATAACAGGAATGAGCGCAATTGCCAATGGAAGGCGCCAAGCCTTATGCTGTAAATTGATGAGTTGATCTGCATTTTTAATATTTCTCTGTTCAAAGACAATTTTATGGATGCCGAGGCTTTTTAGGTCGGGGAGAATCTGCAATCTCTGATACAGTTTGTTTGGTGGCTTCTATGACTACGCTGTGTTTTCCACCAACTGGCAACCCGGGGTATTGAGTAAAATGACAATGGGGGAAATCATGCAGAAAAAAACAAAAACAGATATTCTGATTTGAAATACACATTTCAAGGAAGAGTAACTGGCTGAAGCTTTGTTTTTTTTTTGTTTTTGTTTTTTTTTGAAGAATCATGCATGTGAACTATGTTTCCTAAATATTTGCAAATATATTATAGTAATCTTATACATTAGTACAGTCAAAAAATGTCAAAATTGAGCCAAATAACATGAAGCTATATGCAGAAAAGTAGGTTTGACTGTCTACTTTCTGGATGTAGTAAACTGTTCAAGATGTTACAAAAATGATGGACCAATTTGAAAACTGCAATTGTGGTATTTATTTACAATGGCAAAATAGTGAGAAATATCCACATAGTGTGAAGTATTAACAAATGCAATTCACAAGCTAATAAGACAAAGTACCTAAAAAGTAATTTGTTTGTGCATATTTTGTGCAATTTATCTGTTGTGAATCTGCTGCATTGCTGAACTACCAACTCCAAACTCCGCTTTAACATTGTATGGTCAATTCAGTTCAAACTACAACTCATAACCATAAAATTCAGAATTCTGTTCAAACCTGTTCTACTAAGTTCAACTAAGTGCACTGTGCCCACTGCACCTTCAGTTGCTACATCATTGATAAATATGGTACCTTTGCCCTCCCATTTACCTTTCTTTGACTACAGGTCCATTACCCGTCATGAGAAAAGCAGTATTTCTTTTCCCCAAATGCTCAGTTCTTTCCATTGAGACACCTGCATCAGTGCCTGTCACTCAAACTCGCTCTCCTCCTGTGGTCTTGATGACTGCAAGTGCACCTGCGGAGTCACCTCCTGTTCCCTGCCTCTCTATCTCTTACAGCCCCTACATTTTCTACCTGTTGAGCCTCGTCAGCCCGTTGTGGTACTCGCTGTGTTTTTTATGACTGCTAGCATAACTCTTACTGGAGAGTTCGTCTGCCTTCTACTGTGGTTATGGTGATCGCTACTCTACCTACTTTCCACTTTCCATCCACTCTACCAATCATCCTCCGCATTTTCTACTGCAGCTAGCAGGATTTCCTGAGTATATAGGCTACTGCAAGCAAAATGAGAGAGAAAGTGGCTTACTGTATGTCGTCTGTATATACCTTTTGTTTGCAGCTTCACACCGCCTCGTTTGCAATCTCGGTAGCCTCCACTTAATCTGCAGTGCTTCCCTTGCACTCTTTTCTTCTTTGATTATTTTTACTCAGCCAACCTTCTCAAGTATTTTCATTCCTTCAAAAGAAAAAAAAAAACTTTTGAAAATGAATTGAATGATTCTTTGAGAAGATTCAACTCAAAAGAATGAACCACTAGGGGTTAAACTGAGATTTTGGAGGCTCTAGCAAACTTTTTTTTTTTTTTTTTTTTGAGCCCTGTCCACAACCAATTTCCAGAAACACTGTCCTTTCAGGCATACTGGCAAACCTTTACTTTGGTTACCCTAGACGTCCAATCCCTTGGTAGATGGTTTTTCAATACTTTCAGCATGCATTCTGAAAGCATATTAACCACTTCATTAAGCATTCATTTAATAAACACCAATCAGAACTTCAAAACTAAAGATGGTTTTAGAAGAGAGCTCATACTGCTAATGGATTTAACCAGAAGTGTTCCTCCGACAACACACAAAAATTTTAACCTGCACACGATTCAACCCACTGACGAATTGCTCACATATGCACACTAACAAGTTCACACACAGCTGAAACTCTCAGTTACCTTCACTGCTCCGTATCGGTACTCCAAATCTACTCCTAAAATATCTTGTGATCTCCATGGTCCAGATATTCAATTATTAATACACCGAATGAAGTTACATTCATATACATACTGTAGATTGTATAAAACCGAACAAGCACAATTAGATCACTTGGCTTCTATTCAGAGCCCCAAACTGGCATTCTTCATTTATTTAGCATTATCAAGCACTCTTATCCAGCCTCGACTTTAGGGGAACATTCTTTCCCCATGAATAATGAATGATTCACATCCAGACACTGGTTTTAGGAACACCCAAAATCCATCTTACTGTTTTAAGATGTAACACCCAGCTTCGACCTCAATCATCAAAGCAGCTACAATGGGCTCAAATGCTCTCAGACTCAGACATCACGCCCACGGATCACCCACAGTTTGTTCACTGACCGTCTGATGCATATTGCACACACACAAAAAGGCAAGAGCTGACAAAAATTGCCAGTTTCAACTTTCATAAGTCAGAGAGTCTTTTACAAGCTACCAGGTTGATACAGTGAGCACTTTTAAAGAAAACAGAAACTTCCAATTTACAGGCATCAAATCTTTAAAAGATATTCATGGTTTTGTGTGAAGCACTTTAGCAGCAAGTACACTAGTTATCCTCAAGCTTATTTTTGAGTTACGTCTGTGAAATAATCTGCACTTGCTATATTTGAAAGCAGATTTGCTGTACATCTATGCCATTTTGTTGAACCAATGTACCTCTTTCATCTTTAAATGTTACAGATCTACAAAACAAACTGAGCTTTTTATGACTGGCTGATGCTTTCTAGCCAAGTGGTTCTGGCTAGAATAAGCTGCAAACAAACGTCTTAAGTTACCAAATTTGAAATGCAACGTTGCATCCTGTTTGCAAAAGTTCCTTAATTCAAATTCAGGAATTAAATTGGAATTTTAAAAGCATTCTCATTTCAATTCCTAACTCCTGCATCAGTGGCGCTCAGCAAGTGTATATTTCATAACTTCCAGAGATGGTCCACATGCAAAACTGTGAAATCGACCCAGCAATCACACTCTCTCTTGAGGGTAAGGTTGAGTGTCAAGCTCAAGACCTGTCATTACAAATGACTTACCAAACTTTCCAAACCTCTTCTATTTCCGACTTTTCCATTTCTCTATTTCGGCAATGGAGGGCAAACGCCACTGGCAGTTCACTCTAATTTAATTCCACCTATCATTTTGTACACATCCGTTTCTGAAACATATCATCACTTATAAAGATACAGCAGTTGAGTTGATTTGTGTGAGCAGCTCATCGTTGGCATGAATAATATTCTATTGTCTTGACAGGCTATTTTCCTCACCAAAGTTCTGAGAAGTCTGATTGTCTTTGAATACATATATCTGGAGACGGCTCTGCCTACTGAATATTGCATGAACCTTTGCACTGTACAAAGCGCCCATTCATATGATTCCCCCAGAGGACATATCCCACAATGCAATTCCCAGTTAATGCCACAGTGCTAAGGAGCCATATGCATTCCCAACTAATGTGGTTAATCCTTCCTTTTCTTTTTCCATTTCCCATTTTGAGGAGTACTGTTAGCGTCAGTGGAACTGACTGATGTTACAGATTTAAATAGAAGTGAAATTCTTCCTTACCTAGCAATCTGTCATCAAAACAAATGGCGGGAGCAAGGATTCAGCAGGACAGCATCATATTTTCATTAAAAATTTCAGGTTGCTTTGCAATTGCAGATCTCTTCGCTGACATCTACAATTACATGCTAATGTATTTTTTTATAAGAACGCTTTCAGAAATCAGTGTTTCTTTCTCCCTATGGTTTTCAGAAAACCAGGTTCCACAGTAGAAATATAACACTTGATCTTCCTGATTCGAGTGTAAATCCTCTGTGAGCGCTTTAAAAGCTTTCCCACGGGGAGTAAAATATTCATACTTGCAGTCGTGTGTTTCCAGTCATGGAGAGTGAGACGACCACAATAATTAATGAGGTTTTGTTTCAGCCGACAATACTATGTGTTCAAATCACGTGGACTGGTAGAGAATGACAGACTCTCGAAATTAGCATCTGGTTCGATATGATTTAGGCTAAATAGGATACCTTACATTAAACCTTTAGAAATTTCTATTGGTGGATTCTGGTTATTTTGACTGATTGACAGTGCTGCGAAGATTACTTACAAATTGTATTCTGGTACTGATTAGAAATTACATGATGAAAGTTGTAGTCAGTAATGTAATCTAGATGACTTTTTTAGATCATGTAATCTGACTGCTTTTGGATTACCTTTAGATTGCTTTTGACCTAAAGAAGAAGAATTAGGGAGAATAACTAAATTAAGAATAATTTACTGTCATTGTGTGAATAATCTGCAATCATGTAATCTATAAAAAGCAACTCATCTAACTGCGAGCATTTTAGAATATTTACTACTAATAATCTAATTATTACATGTAATCAGTTATACCCATCTGATTGAATATGTTGAGTGAGAATGTTCTGTCTTCATCTGAACATTTGGTAGAAGCATCACCACTTTACCATATTTTTTTTTCAACAGGCAAGGTGGAAGCGTTGCAAATTTTCAAATTATGCAACTTTTCAATAGCTAATCTATTTATTAAGAAGCTTGTAGCACTGATGCTTTTTACCTGAGAATATTTCTGCAATCAAGTATGAATTGTTTGAAGAGGTTGCTTACTGAGTAAACAGGATACACTTCTTTAAACACAGCATACTTAAAGACACTTGTAACCAATCACCAAATTTAAACTCAAGCATTCTGAAGTTAAACAAAAATCACTGCTTGAACTTCAAAAGACTCAAGTGCTATTTTGCAAATTAACCTGCAAGCTCTTAATTCTAAGAGTAATGAATCATGCACATTATCACAAAGTTAAACCAGGAAAGCTAATCAGATATAATAATAGGTTTAATACGGTATCAGCAGTCAGAATCCAGGCTGTTTGGCCATATCTGTGGACTCAAACAAAGTGAGGGACTTGTGACTTACAGCTTGTGACCTCTGCAGATCTGTGCATGTATATTAAGTCCTGTGCTGGGGTGGAAACCGGCTTTGGACTGAACAGTATTGTTCTGCGGGATTTGACCTCTGTGGGGATTTGGAATGTAAGGCATCTTTCTCCATGAAAGGCTTCCTCTGTCCCAGCACATCATTACTGTCTGCAGCAATGGAACTATAATGAAATTCAACAGTTAGACCCATTACATAACAAACAATCAATATTACAGATATTTTATGCCATTAGGTGTGTCACTGTTTTTAGCAACAGTTTTCCATACAGAAACATATTCTGTCTATGTTTGCAAGATGCTAAAAAAAACTAGATGGAGATTTCTTTCATTTTACTTTACTTAAAATACATACAAAGTTACTAATTGCATAAGTATACAGCAGATCTATGAATATTATTGCCTTTATTATTGAACACCCACCCACACAGAAAATAGATGCATGTGCCTTATTATATTTTCTAAAAAAAAAAAAAAAAAAAAAAAAAGTTAATT
>JAFVLL020014093.1:0-16117 GCA_021397915.2 Tor tambroides | reverse complement strand
TTTCATTTGAAATCCATTGTGGTGGTGTATAGAGCCAAAAATGTTAGAATTGTGTCGATGTCCCAATATTTATGGACCTGACTGTATATACAGTACACACGTATTATGTAAACACTTTTTTTTGATTAACCAATTTGACAGCACTAATATACACTATATATATTATTATTATTAATTTTTTTTTTGTGATGAATATGAGTGATCTGGACATGTTTTCGTGAGATCCACCAGGCTGGCTCATTTGCAAATAGTTTTAAGTCCGTACCTAGCAGAAGCAAACCCAGTCCATGATGTTTATCCTTCAGCCATTCTCCCTCATACAGCTCCCCATTCTCATACTGCATCCATCCCCATCCACTCCTCTGATCTTCCTTCCAATGCCCCTCATAGAAAGCAGACGGATTGTAGAAATATGACCCAGCGCCCTATGAACAAAAGCCAGACAATTTATATGTGGAATCTATGGACCTTATGATGGCAAACAGTGTTTGATACTCACTTCTTTCTTGTCATTTCGCCAAGAACCAACATAAACCCTCACAATCTCTTTGGTTTCAGGGTCAGTCTTGCTCAGGGTTCCATAGCCTTCTCTCTTTCCACACCTCCAGTCCCCATCATAGATCATTCCTGTTTTCTTCCAAACCTGCGTCCCTTTTCCTTATCAGAGTAAAAGCTACGTTCAGGAACATTTGGTTAATGGAGGGAAAATCATTCTGCCAAATCGAGCTTTGATAAGCAGCGTTCCCAAGGCACACATAATGTAATCTGTAAACACATCTAAATAACAAAGTAAATTAAATTAAGGCTTGTCTATTAAGACTACCAGGCTCCTTACTGTGATCCTCAAGGCTTGTAATGTTTAAAACATACCATTAAATATTCAATCCATTAAATATTACCACGTTTCTTATTATCCATCCACTCGCCTGTGTATTGATCTCCATTGACAGAATACACAGTGTGATGCGGCCCACATTTTTGGGCCTTTCTGTCCCAGAGTTTTACAAGTGGTTCTGTAGTCTGGGGTCTCTTCAAAAAGGGCATACTGCACAAGAAAAGATGATTATTATCATCAAAATATTATTATCTGGAACATGCTACCACTATAGTACTTTCTGTAGCAATTAAAAAGTGTAAATACAATAACAGATCATAAAGTAGGCCTGCTAGCACCTACTTAGATCTCACCTGTGACCACAATCACCATCCAAATCACTTCAATAAACCACAAAAATGATATTTAAAATTCAAACCGGTCGATCTTGACTGACCTGTCAAAAGAATTCGTGTACGGTAACTTAGCAACAAGCCTTGACTAATATTTATGTTCGCTGACGCTCCGGGTCATTAGATGGCGATGTCATCCTCGGAATCTTATGCTGGCCTGTGATTGGTGGATGGGTGAAGAAGCGGAGCTTATATAAATAGCTGGAGCGCCAACTAGCGGCAGAAGGCGGCGGAGCAGCGACAGCGCAGAAGGGTACAATGTCACTGGAGAGATGTCAAAGTGAATGGACAGAAATAGAGCATGAATATCAGCAGTTACAGGTTTGAACTAAACGAATGTGTGTTATAATTGTGCTTCGATAGCCGAAAGATGAATCTTGTGTTAGTAAGGAAGCAAATATGTCTGTTTTGGATGTTTATGACGCGGCTAACAGGCTTTAGCTCATCAGATGAACTGATTTTCTTTTGTTACTGTACATGTGTATTTAACCAGCATCAGTTCTCTAAAACATATTAAAATTACTAAATATATTATTGTGTATATTTTATTTTTTAATGAATTTGGTGTGTTAGTAAAGTAGATCTGATAATGATTCACGAATTTAACTGGTTAAGCCAGGTTAGATGTTAACCAAGAGTTGTTGCTCAACTGTAAAAATTACCGTATGATCGATTCGTGATAGAAAGAGAAGTTCATGAAGCTCCAGGGGTTTGAATACTACAAAAATGTGCCTTTTAGGGCAAGGTACCATGGTAATACTATGTGTTTTTTTTTTGTTTTGTTTTGTTTTGTTTTGTTTTGTGTGTGTGTGTGTGTGTGTTTTGGATATATCTCATGGTAGTACCCTGGTATTTTTTCAGTTACCTTGGAGTACCCCATGTAAAAACCTTCAGTAAAAATATTCAATACCATGGTACAAATGAAAGAACCATAGTATTGCCATCATTTATAATTTGACCATGTAGATACCATTGTATCTGAATATGGTAGTCATTAAGTATTCATCACCACTCAGCTGTCATCTGTTACCGGGCCTGGTTAGAGTTGATAGAAAAGATTGGCCTGTGTTTAAAATGTCCTTCTCATTTTCAAAATGCCTCATGCTTAAAATGGAGCATCCAGAGGATGTCATGTGCCCATTGAAAGGTCATGCATGTATTAGGAAACGATTCAGATTTTATTTTGACTTCCAGTTTGTTTTGTATTTTAGGAAACGCACAAAGTCTACAGACAGAAGCTGGAGGAGCTGACAAACCTGCAGGCGATATGCAGCAGTGCCATTAGCAAACAAAGAAAAGGCCTGAAAGACCTCAAGCGTAGTCTTCATAAGTATGAGCCGAGTTTCATATGTTACTAAATATCTTGAGCAACATTATCACGATGACGTAAACAGATCCTTTTTCTCTTTTGTTGAAAACAGGTGTACAAAAACTTGCAATGAAAAAGAAACGGAGGTGATAAATGACCTGCAGGTCCAAATTAAAGAAAGGCAAAATGTCTTTTTTGACATGGAGGCCTATTTGCCAAAGAAAAACGGGTGAGTTTTAGTTCTTCATTCTGATATTTGTAGTACCGCAGTTGTGTGGTTTGGTTTTGAGGCTTGTCTACTATCTTAAAACTGTTGTCTTCTTTTTTCAGACTGTACTTAAATTTGGTCCTTGGAAATGTGAATGTCACACTCCTCAGCAACCAAGCCAAGTGAGTCAGATGTGAGCATGTCTATTGAGCGAAGACAGATTTCCCAATACACAATTGCTGATTTTGTCTTTTCCAAAACAGGTTTGCGTACAAAGATGAATATGAGAAGTTCAAACTTTATATGACTATAATACTAATGTTTGGTGCCGTCACCTGCCTCTTCCTTTTCAACTACCGGTAAGACGAGATCTGAATAATTTAATGTTATTTTGCGGAGGAAAATGTGCTGATTGAGTCTAACATGCAGATGTTTCGTTCACAGGGTTACAGATGAAATCTTCAACTTTTTATTGGTGTGGTATTATTGCACATTGACAATAAGAGAGAGTATCCTCATGAGCAATGGGTCACGGTGAGTTGACGTTCACTTTAAAGTACATTCGTTCAGTGCTATGACTTAACGGTTAACTGTGGCGCTAGTGGGGAAAATTCAGGTTTGAATCTCTCTTCTCAGTATCTTCCTGTCCTCCCACTATTCTATCAATGAACAATGTGTTTTAAGAGAAAATGCTTAAAATAAAGTAAAATTAACTTTGGTTGTACTATTTTGGTTGGTTGGTTGGTTGGTTGTAGTATTTTATTTTTATTTGTTTATTTATTTTTGCAGTGTTTTTTTTGTCCATTCATTTGTTTGGTTGTAGTATTTTGCTTGTTTGTTTTTGTTTATTTATTTGGTTATAAAAAAAATTTGTTGTTTGTTTGGTTGTCATTGTTTTTTGTTGGTTTGTTTTTGTTTTTATTGATTTGGTTGTAGCATTTTATTTTTATTTCTTTGTGTATTTATTTCATTGTAGTCTTTTGTTTGTTTACACTTACTTATTTGGTAGTGGTATTTTATTTGTTAGTTTTGTGTATTTATTTGGCTGTAGCTCTTTGTTTGATTGTCTGTCTGTTTATTTATTTGGTTGTAGTATTTGTGTTTGTATGTTTGGCTGTGATATTTTGGTTGTTGTTGTTTATTTTTTTGTAATATTGTATCTATTCATTTATGTAATTTATTGCATTATGAGGAATAGTTGTGATTTTACCTTTTATTTATTATTTCTTTCTAGAATTAAAGGCTGGTGGGTGTCACATCACTACGTCTCAACCTTTTTATCAGGTGTTATGTTGACATGGTAAGTGATTCAGGCCACAAATCATATAATTGAATCATTTTTCCCCATTTTTTCATAAGCTTGTATTTCATCACCACTCTCTGTTTCTGTCTTTTAAGGCCAGAAGGTCCAATGTATCAGATGTTCAGAAGTCAGTTCCTGGCTTTCTCCATCTATCAGAGTGGGTATAATCTATTAGCTGCTCAGTGTGGTTTATTTGTCTTTTGTTTGTTGTTATATTGTTTAAAGTGATGTTTCTCTGGCAGGTTGTGTGCAGTTTCTTCAGTATTATTATCAGAGCGGCTGCTTGTATCGGTTACGGGCTCTGGGGGAAAGAAACCAGCTGGACCTGACAGTGGGTAAGCATTGTGACCGATTTGAATCATGAGAGAAATGTTGATCTGGATGATGTCATCAGTTCACACTGCATATGTTACATGTTTGGCCTTAAGTCAGAGCCCAGACTGACCTCTCATGTTACTCTTACAGAGGGCTTTCAATCATGGATGTGGAGGGGGCTTACATTTCTCCTTCCATTTCTATTCTTTGGCCACGTGAGTATCAGCGTTTGACCGTTGCCTTTCATTCCTCATGGATTTTTTTTTATGCAACTTTAGTGTCACCTTAAAAATAAGTTGTCTATGAAAGGTTTCATGCATTTTACAGTGCGACATCTGTGAAGTTCATAACTGTGAATCTTAAACAAAATGTTACTGTTTAAAAGTTTGCGGTCAGTAAACTAAAATTAGGACTCTTATTTAGCAAAGACACATCAAAAGTGACAGTTAAGACATTTACAATGTTACTAAAGATTTCTATAAACAGTGATAATAATCAGAAATGTTTCTTGAGCAGCAAATCAGCATATTTAGAATGATTTCTGAAGGATCATGTGACACTGAAGACTGGAGTAATGATGCTGATTCAGCTTTGCATCACAAGAACAAATTACATTTCATAATATATTGAAACAGAAAACAGTTATTTTAAATTCCAATAATATTTCATAATATTACTGTTATTACTGTATTTTAGTCAAATAAATGCAGCCTTGGTAAGCAGAAGACACTTCCTAAAAAACATTTAAAAAATGTACTGACTCTGAACATTTGAACAGTAGTATACTGTATATTGATTCAGTTGACAGCCATATAAAATAATTGTTTGTTTTCTCTCCTCTGGTCAGTTTTGGCAGCTGTACAATGCTATGACCCTTTTTAATCTGTCTGCCCGAGATGACTGCAAGGAATGGCAGGTAAAGAGCGGCTGAAGTTGTCAAACATCACTATTATTGCTTAAAACCCTAAGTATTAATCTTCTGCACATTGCTCATCCTGTACTATTATTATTTTGCCAGTATTGCAGATTGATTTTTGCACTTAAATATTTCATTTTTCAGGTGTTCATGTTGGCCTTGACGTTCCTCGTCCTGTTCCTGGGAAATATCCTCACTACTCTGAAAGTGGTCCACCAGAAGCTCCAGAAAAACGAAGAAAAGGTCAAAAATAACTGATGAGAATATTTAATATGTGGCGTGGCCAGTGAGGAACTCACAGAACTGAACTTCAAAGCGCACAAAACTGTTTCGTCTATAGGAGTCGCGTCCCACAAGCTGTTTGGAGAGGGTTGGAGGTAGATGTTGACGTCTCTCCGAACTCATTTCAGCAGCAGCAGTGAAAATCAAGATTTCTTGTCACGTTGCCCTATCGTCTGCTATGTTGTTTTTGCTCTTATTTATGCAATCACAGCAGTTAGAGGGCAACGTTTGGGTTAGACACCACAGACAACCTTCAGACACTGTATACTCAATAAGCGAGGACACTTCAATTCACTTTTGTTTTGTTCCTGTGCATGGATATGTTTACAATAAGCCACATTTAAACTTTATGCAACGCAGCAGGAAGGCTGCAGAACTGCAGATGCTCAGTTCATTGCAGCATCTCAAAGGGATTTGTTGTGGTTTTTTTAAGAAGCTGGATAGTGATTAAAGTACTTGTTCTCATACAAGGCATTTTAGCTGAAGCATATGTTACGTATTTGTGGGAAAGCATTGAAACAATGCAACTTTAAGGGAAAGGTGTGTTTTGCACGTCGTGGCTTGTTAGGACAGTGATTGAGCAAGGCCAGATTCTTAAATTAAAGGAATAGTTCGTCCAAAAATGAAAATTTGATTTAAATTTACTTACCCTCAGAACATCCAAGATGCAGATGAGTGTTTCTTCATCAGAACAGATTTGGAGAAATTTAGCATAACATCACTTGCTCACCAATGGATCCTCTGCAGTGAATGGGTGCCATCAGAATAAGAGTCCAAACAGCTGATAAAAACGTCACAGTAATCCACACAATTTAAGTCCATCAATTAACAATTAATTAATTACCCATAATATGCACAGATCAAACACTGTTTACAAATGAAAACAGTCCAAAACTTGGATGGACTTTTTCGCTCGAGGGAGGAAGCATTACAACATCTTGATGGATATGTTTCTTACAAACACGCAGCTTTTCATTTCATTTTCATTTTTGATAGACTGGAGTGGTGTGGATTATTGTGATGTTTTTATCAGCTGTTTGGACATATTCTGACGTAAATTCCTCCAAATCTGTTCCGATGAAGAAACAAACTCATATACATCTTCATTTTTGGGTCACATGATATTCCTTGACACCTTGAAAACACGGATTTGTATTATTAACGATGGCAATAAAACTCCGGTAACACTTCATAGTACATTAGGAGCATCCCTTTTCTCTTGCCTTGTTATTTTCACGTTTGGTAGTTGTATTCAGAGGCATAGACATGTAACTGCATTATAAGTCAGAATAACAGAAATGCTGAACTGTATCTTGCATAATGTGAATGAATGCTGTTATAATTACATCTGCTGTAATAGGATGAACCAGTATATGCTACTCTGAACGTGTCAAAGAAAAATAACATTTAGTTTTGTTTGTTAAAGCAACGTTTTTCATGGTTTACCATCAGGGAGTTTGCAGACAAGACCTTTTTCCTATAGAGGCAGGTCACTACAGAAGTTGCGGTTGGCTACAGGATGATTTATTTGCCTTAATGCTCCCCTTTGCCTGTTCACGCCTGGTTTAGTTTAGCCTAGAACCCAAGTGTTACAAGTTGTTTGGGCTCAGTGAACTGAACCTGAAGCAAAAAGCTGTAATTAAAGGGATTTCTCATGTTGGGAAATGCTTTATTGCACAATTAACCACTGCATAAATCATGCATAACAGTTGTCACAATTCACAATGTGATTTCGTCAGTGTTTTGTGTTGAACGAAGTAACTGCACTTTTTGCTTGAACGTAAAATAAGCCTTCGGACTGGAGGAAAAGGAGGTTTCCAAAGGGCCGATTAGATATTAAGCTGGATTTCTATTCACCTTCTGTTGCTATAGAGCAAATAAATTCAATCTGATGCAATCTGTGTGGCCTCGTGTGAAAACCTATTTCTTTAGGCCTTCGCCACCAGAGGGCGCAAGAGTAAAACATGTGCTTCTACATTGTGGGTGAAATAAAGGTCCTGTAAGTGATTTTTATTTATTATCCACTCGTTTATTTAGAAAGCCACCACCAAATGAAATGTTCCACCTTGTTCCTGGAACAAATTCTGTTCTTACTACCTGACAAATAATACTGAAATCTGTTTTTCGGCCCACGACATTTTAGCCAATCAGAATCCATATCAGCCTGTCAATCGTTTTGCCCTGTAAGGTTTGCTGATATGCATCACATTTTTTAGAGGGCGGGGTTTTGGAAAGGGGGCGTGTTGTTGAAGTTGGTAAAATATATCCAATTCTAGAGCTTTATTTAATGGTTACTTTTTTGTTTTTATGTTTATGTGTTACATATAAATAGATATAAATAGCATTTATTTATTTCTTTATGGAATACAATTTATAAAACTAACATATATTATAAATTATTATAATTATAAATAATTTTAATAAAATAATTGACTAACAGTGCAGAGTAGCTTCAGTGAAATTATCAGTAAATTATTCATAATATGAAAAAATTCATAATATTTTCATGCTGAAGTAACATTTCATTCTTAGCCGTGACAAGCAGCAGAATTTGGAGGCTTCCGTTACCGCAGTCGCATCCTGCTAAGCAGGAGTTTTTGCGCTAACCACAACAAGATCACTCTTGTATTCTGACCAAGTTTGTTTTGCAAAGAAAGCAGAGATTTTCACTTATATGTCTGCCTAATATGTGAAAACTGCGTCATGCAAAATGAAAGTATTTGTGTGCCGATTACCAACACGCAGCTGTATAAAAGAGCTACAGAATTTAAATAGTGACATGATCCTGTTTCACACATGATTTACGTCAGAAGGCAAAGCACCCAAAGGTATATATGCACAATATATATCTTAAAATATCACTGGTTTATTTGTGCAATTTGGTTTTCAGAAGATTCAACACTTTCAGGCAATCAACCCAGGAAATAAACAAAAGTGAAATTCCAGTTAAAATGCTGTAAATGGTGGTGGTCTACACATAGACTCATATTTCAACAAACCTCTGTCATTTTTTGTACACAACAGTACTTTTTTGTTCAGAAAGCTTTATAGACTCACTAAATACTGTAACTTAAAGTTCAAAAACTGCTACTATTGTGTAAGTCGATAACATGTATTGCACAACAGAAACATGTTACACCCAGTGTAACATAGTGGCAGGTATTTCAGTTAGTTGTGCGTTACCATTATAAACAACACAGATTATAATCGAATTTAAAATGTGACCATGTGATATATCATCCCTGAGACATCAGCAGCAGTTTTTCCATCTCCTGTTGGATCCACGATCATGGAAGGCCAAATTCCATGAAGTCATATCAGTAACACCAGTAGAAGGATGTGGCGTGGACCATTACAGACTTATCACACACACACACACACACACACACTGGTGACCTCTGTCAAACAGTTAAGCCTTGCATGGTGGGCAGATTGTGAGAAAACGCACACCACATGTCCTGAAAAATATTCCTTCGAGAAAGCTTACACAATTGTAAGAAGCTTTGCAGATGTTTCCGGAATGTTTACAGAATATCCTGGTTCATATATACAAAACTTGAACAAGTGCGTTCCTTCTGGCAATCTGATCACAGAATGGTGCAGCGTTTCTTCTTCTTGCGGCGATGTCTTGCTTTAGCCCTGGCCGCTAGCGCTCGCTTGGCTGCCTCTCTGAAAATGTCCTCTACGTTTTCTCTATATTTAGCCGAACACTCCAGGTATATCTCAGCATTCATTTCCTTCTGGATCTGTTCACCCTAAGAAAGAGATATGAAGGTTGGTTACTCAGTTAACATATCTATATCTATTTATACATATACACATACACATACAGACACTCATATCTATATCTATATCCATGTCTATATCTATCTATCCATCTATGTATGTGTGTGTGTGTGTGTGTGTATATGTATATTCAGCAAGGGTACATTAAATTAATCAAAAGTGACATTAAATTTGTTTACACCAATATAAAAAAAATAATTTACCCTTATGACTGGTTTTGTGGCCCAGGGTCGCATACACATATACACATACAGACACTCATAGCTATATCTATGTCTATATCTATCTATCTATCTACGTGTGTATATATATATATATATATATATATATATACACACACACACACACACACACACACACACACACACACACATGTATATGTATATTCAGCAAGGGTGCATTAAATGAATCAAAAGTGACATTAAATTTGTTTACACCAATATACAAAATGCATACATATATACAAATGTAAAAAAAAAAAAATCTGAAAAATCTAAATAATTAAAAATAATAAATAAAAAACTACCATTCTAAATTTTGGGATCAATAATGTTTAATTACTTAATTAATAGTATTTAGTATTTATTTAGTATTTTTAGTATTAAAAATTAATACTTTTATTCAGCAGGGATTCATTAAATTTATCAGAAGTGACAGTAAAGACATTTATAATATTACAAAGAACAAAGATTTGAAATAAATTTGAAAATTTGAAATAAATACCATTCTTTTGAACTTTCTAAAAAAGTAACATGGTTTCCACAAAAATATTAAGCATCACAACAATATTAAGTATATTACTGTATAATATATCTAGAGTGCATATGAAAAATATATATTAAATGTATAATGAACTTTCTGAGGGGGGGGAATTATCACAGTTTCCATAAAAATATTAAGCAGCACAATGAATTTTCACAGTGAATATGGTTAATATATAGCAGCATTAAAAATAATGACCTTAACCCCAAAAATGTGAATTTAACTCAGTATGACTTGTTTTTATGAGACCAAGTGCTTGTGATGTTCTTTATTTTCTAAGTCACTTTGAATAAAAATGTCTTCTAAATGATTGAATGTAAATGTAACGCCAACCTGGAGGTAGGTGATGGGTGCCAGATCTAAAGCTTTGAGCTTCCTCATCTTCTCTTTGTCTTTTCGCAGGTCCGTCTTGCACCCTATTAAGATAATGGGGACGTCATGGCAGAAATGACGGACCTCTGGGTACCACTGTAAGGGAAGAGGGAAAAAACGTTTAAAACTGTACTTCTTCTTTTATATAAGTACTTTTTCTGGTCTTCCTTAATGCCGTAATGGTGTACTGTATCTATCTTTAGGCCATGAATGAACAGTCCCTTTGCTGTGCCTTTATTTAAACAGGGCTCGGCACATTCCTCTGAACTGACATGACAGGAAACTTCCAGAAATACTGTTTGTTTTCAGAGGTGGTCCATGTGTAATCATCTAATGTTCAGGTCAAAGTTTATTAGCTCACAGATGCCAGCAAACAAAGTTAAATCAGACTTTCACCAGATGAACACTACAGTTTCATTCTCAACTGAAGGCAAATCACCTTTATCGTGACATTGTCAAACGACGTCGGATTGGTCACATCGTAGCAGATGAGAACAAGGTTTACTTCTTGGTATGACAGAGGCCTCAAGCGATCATAGTCCTCCTGGCCTGTCAATAAACAGATTAGAAGGAAATGACATCATTATATCACACTGGTACTTGAAAATAACGTTGCGTTATGTGGAGCATTTCTATGGTGATGCTTCTGAAGTCGAGGAGGTGGAGACCTCTGACCATATACAGCATCTTCCTGTATGTCGTATTTTATGAACAAAGTATTTTGACGAAAAACCGAGATGTGGTAGAAAACCACATCCTGGCTTCAACATCCTGTTCCTGAGAGGCAGAGAAGGTCCGGGCAGCAGTGTGGCTCTGATAAGCAGCTCAATTACTGAAGATGCAGTTCAATTTAGACAAAAAAAAAAAGAATTTATCATAGAGAAATTCAGGTTATGTAGACGTCAGGGGTTCACTGAGGTCAGTAAGTGAGCAAATGATGATTAGATCAGTACAAGAATGTGTAACATTCCAAATAAGGTATAAAATGTCTGATGATCAGTGTGATTAATAAAAAGTATACTTCCTTATTCTATGGCTATATATTCACTGTAAAAATAGACTATAAATATAAAAATATATCCTGTAGTTCCTGAATGTACAGTTCTGAAATGTTTGAACCATGAACAAATATTGATTGTTCATTCAATATATTTTCAACAAATTTGGTGCTTCAAAAACAACTAAAACATTTTTTTCTGTAATAATATCTTTGTATATACACATTTTACAAAAATACACTACTGTTCAAAAGTTTGGGGTTAATAAGATTTTTTTATCTTCTTGAAAAAAGTATTTTGTGGTCACCAAGGCTGCATTTATTTAATCAAAAATACAGTAAAAACAGTAAGATTTTGAAATATTATTACGTTTTAACATAACTGTTTTCTATTTGAATATATTTTAAAATGTAATTTATTCATGTGATGCAAAGTTGAATTTTCAGCATCATTACTTCAGTCTTCAGTGTCACATGATCAGATATCAAATCTTAAAAACAGCTGTGCTGCTTAATATTTTTGTGGAAACCAAAATGCTTTTTCTTTTCTTTTTTTTTGATGAATAGAAAGTTTACAGCATTTATTTGAAATAGATTTTTTAAATAACATTATAAATGTCTTTCCTGTCACTTTTGATCAATTTAATGCATCCTTGCTCAATAAATACTCACTCCATCCAAAAAAAAAGTCTTACCCACCCCAAACTTTTGAACAGAAGTGTACATGATAACTAAAGTACTAAATTTAAATAATTAATTAAATTATTCAAATTTTAAATTCATGCAGTAATCATCCACAAATGTAACAACTGCGTTACACATTCAGTAGTGTCTTTTAGCATGTTGCACCACGTCCGCAGACTCAATAAGCCACAGCTTAAAAACTGGAGGGTGATAACATGTCATTTGTTTCAAGTAAATACTGTAATATACTGTAAGTAAATTATGGTCTCGATGTCAATAATTGAGGACAAAAAAAATCTTGCAAAATAATTCAAAATTAAACTGAACACAATTCCAAAGAAAAAAAAGTAAAAACATATTTAGATAATCTTATAATGATCAAAGTGTGCATGCAGCCTGATCTCAGGGATGACAGCTATGAAAACTATTACTAATGGCCTCACACCCATTTCACTCAACATTCCTGCCTAAATATTTAATCAATGAAGCGTGTCACTATAGAGAATGGGGCGTTTGGAATCTGAGGTGTGTCTGGTGTCTGTAGACACTTACCTGCCGTATCGTACAAATTCAGCTGAATGTCTTTCCCTCCATAGGACACAGTGGTGACATATTTGTCGAACACAGATGGAGCATATTTCTGTTGAACATCAATATAAAATTAGACAAATACAGGCACATAATTGATGACAGTGCATGAAAAGTTCATGTTTGTTCAAGACACTCAAGGCGTAGGCAGAAACCAAAATTGCTGTCTGGGAGTGGAAAAACTTGCTGAGGATGTTGTGCAAATGACTGTTATACATTTTGCAATGTTTCCTTCTCTAGAAAAGGGTTATTTCTGTTACTATCTTCACAACTGAAGTAAATCTGGTTTACTTACATACACACACACACACACACACACAAAAATTGTACTTTACCAACATAAAAAACCCTCAAAATTGTCATTTTGAGCTTAATCTTCATCTAAAAGCTTACCTCTGGGAAATCTCCTTTGGCGTACACCATAAGCAGAGATGTTTTCCCACAACCCCCATCTCCGACGATCACAATTTTGAGAGAATCAGTTTGAGTGCCATTGCCGGCTACAGTGCCATTCTGTGTCATGTCCTTTCGCGGGCCACGCCGGCCGAGTCAGTTCCTCCAACAGGTGCCCAAGTGCACAGAAGTGTCAAGTAAATTCATTGGTGAGAGTTGTGGGTGAGTATAATGTGAGACTAACACTCTGCCAGGTAAGCATGCTGCTATCCGGTCTCAACTTCCTCCTCCTCTTGCCTTTTTTCTTTTCAAACCATGTGACTGTGTTTTCAAGAACCCCAGCAGATCAGAGCGTGCGACTGTAATTGAGGCTGTTGAACATGTGACTCTTTTCTGTGCCTGTCTACACATGGTCTGCACCATCACTAGGCGGGGTACACGAAGGCACTCCCTCCAGCCGGTCAGGAGAGTTTACTTCCTAACTGCATGTTAATTGAGACAGTCTTTCTCACATTTCTCACATTCTCCCATCTGCAGAGGGTAGAGTGGGACGGGATGTTGCTCTGAATGATATGCTTAAGATGATATTACACAAAACATCATTGCAGTGATTATTTTATTAATTAGTTGATAATTACTGTAAGTGAATTATATAAGAGTGACTTTGTTACTAATAACAGTTACATAACTAAAAGTGTTATTAATTGTATTACTAAGAGATTTACCTACTTATTACAAGTGTTATTTTAGTATCATTCAGATATATTTTCTTAGTTTTTATTTTTCTATTTTCTGTTTTCATTACAATATTTTAAAATTTCTTTTGTGTTATTATTATTATTATTATTACTACTATTCTTATTATTTTATTATTCCTATATAGTTATTATTATTATTTATTTCAGTTTTTGGTTATTTTAGGACATTAAGTTAAACCAAATGAAAATGAGAAATGTTGCTTCGCCAACTAGCTGAAATAAAATAAGGTTAATATTTTTTATACTTTATTTTAGTTAACGTTTATTATATTTCAAGTAACAATGTTTTTTATGGTTTTAGATTTAGTTTATGTTAGCTATAATAAAGCTGACCATTACAACAATGACAACAAAAAAATAAAAAATAAGTAAATGTGTATAAACATTAATTCATATGTACATATTTTACAACTGAATTTTACTCTTTAATTTCAAAATGTTTGAATATTACTAAGAATTATTATTAAAAACATTAAAAAGAATAGATTTACAATGTCAAATGCAAAATGATTCAGTTCAAATTCCCACTTTAAAAAGATTTGCATATATTATTTTGAGATGAACCTATGAGACAATTGTGAATCATGTCTCAGTAGCATGGTTTGGTAAGGCCCTGAAGTCACTTTATTTGTTATATATAAAAATAAATGACAAAAATTCTGGTCCTGGATGTCGAATGGTCAAGATAGCATTGCAGTTGTGCTAAAATGCACAATATATCATTATATTGTTACGCATTTACAAATAAACTTTAAAGTTTTAAAGTTCATGTCTTTATTCTTTATTTCCTTATTCACTTTTATGATCTTAAATGATTTTAACTTGACATTGTCTTTTTCTATGAATACAAAATAAACACTACATAAAGTAACATACCAAGGACTGGATCTTTTAAGATAGTACTTAATTAATCTGCTTAATACAAAGCAAAATGATATGAGAAACCATGTAGTACCAGGTAAAGGCTGTTGCTCAAAGTAAAACCTCAGTGCTCCTGTGAGTGTAACAAACCTTTCTTAATTTATTTTACCAATGGCCAATAGGTGTCAATGCATCCTAATACATCCCCCACACCGTCACAGCCAATGAGAGGCTAGAAAAAGCTTGTTGTTTTTCTCCTCTCATTCCTCACAGATAGGAGGCGTCATATGACTGTCTCTGTCACATAACTGTGACCATTTACTGATTCCAAACATGGCAAGGGAAAGGAATTGCTAAAACTAATTATAAAAGCCCACCGTGTTCTCATAAAACAATTTATATGGACTGTTACGGTACATAAATTAAAAAAAAAAGGGTCGTTAGTCCATTAATGAAGGACAAAAGCGGCCTACAGCAGCAGCGATAAACGGATGTGCCTGTTTCTGCCATATGGGCCCGTTTGGTTCGGTTATAAATCAGTTCACGCACAGCAAAATGTAATAAAAATGTAAATGAATGTTACAACAGAATGTCAGCTTTGTTTCGAGCAAACAGCTAATTAGGCAAAGATGAGGAAATGAAAAAACTAAACACGTCTGTCAATAAATACAAGACGAGATGTATTTATTTAAGAACAGTTCTATTTATTGCCATATAAAAACATTTGAGTGCAACTTTTCTGTGTATATATACTTACCATATTATTAAATGTTGCAATCCATCTTTATCTCAATTCTAAATAAGAAAAAAAAGTTAAAGTAAAATGTTACTAAAATAATTGTGAACCGTCGTCAGGATCTGTGAAGTGTTTCCTCAGATTTCATGTGGAAAATTAGATGAAATTAAAAAGGAACATTACAGGGAATTAACACACACTGCTGGCTTTAAAAACCCTTTGTAATTTAGATTTCACACGTCTCCCAGTCTACACAAAAATGACATTAAAAATATAAAATATACAAAATATTACATATAAAAAGAGTGTCTCAAGGACGTCCTTTAAAGATCTAAACACAAGTCAACATAGCTTAAATGATTAATGGCGAAGCTGAATGTCGAAATTTGTCGAGGATCCACTGCAGCTGTCCAGAGCGCAAATGAAGCTTTTCGCACACGTCTGCATATCGAGTAACAAACAAAAAAACTACAAGAAGATAAAACTGGTGTTCTTTTCTGCGCTTCTATCCTGGCGTTAGAAACAGCTTGCGTTCGCAGGTTACGAAGATAAAGAGGATTTTCCTAATTAAACACACGAGTGCCATAAAATGGCCTCATGACCCACTTCAGCCTTGGGCG